>PVIR01009872.1:8414-51818 GCA_004026965.1 Petromus typicus | reverse complement strand
TATATTACTTTAGTAAGTAGATTTCCAAATTTAAATGTTAACTTAAAGAGAGAAATAACAATAAGGATTGTAATGATATGCAAATGTGTGTGAGTGCGCGTGTGTGTATATTAATTTATATGGAGACATAAATAAATATAAATATATTAGTATATATATAAATTATACTGATTAATGACTTTTTTTTTTTTTTTTTTTTAGGTTTTTTGAGACAGGGTCTCGCTTTGTGGTTCAGGCTGGCCTTCAGCTCAGCCTCCAACTCACATCACAATCCTCCTGCCTCTGCCTCCCGAGTGCTGGGATTACAGGCGTGAGCCACCACGCCTGGCACTGTGGTATGTGGTACTGGTTGCTGCTGGGTGTGGGTCTCCACACCCAGTATTGTTATGTGGTTACCGGGGAATTGAACCCGGGTCCTTGCGCTTGCAAGACAGGCGCTGGAACCACTGAGCTAACTCCCCAGCCCCCTAATGACATTTATTTCATGAGTTAATAGTGATGGTGTTCACCTGATACTTGCTTTTAGTATAACAGTCTATTTTAGAGAATCACTGTTACACACCCATACAAAAGTACAAAAAACATAGAATATCAAATAAAAAGTTAGTTAAACTCATAATTCATCTGATAAATGACATAGGATAGAAAGCAAAAAACAACTTACCCACAAGGAATTTTAAGACCTTGACTTCACAGTGAAATTGAACTTTTCAATAGCCCCAAGCTCTAATAAAGCAAGGATTTATTATCAAAATTATCTATGAAAAAGAAAAACAAGAATATATTAATGGTTTGAAGAAACTAAAAATAAGTTGACCTCAATCTTTGAAAGGAGAACATAGAATTATGGTCATGTGTGGAAAAGACACATTTAATGCTTTTCAAAAAATAATCATGCTTTCAGAAATCTCCAGTCTTGGCTACATTACATGGAGGTTATTCCTGCTCACACATAAATTTGAATATTCTGGCTCTTGTTGATTATCTTTTAAAATGTCATAGCAGTTTTTAGTTATCATTCTGAATGGAGAGAACCTGATAATTATTTTAATATATGGCTTATATTAATCAAAGTGTACTAAAGCTAGATTATGACATAAACAAATGGAAAAAGTTCAGTCATTACAAATGATACAAAGGCAAATTATAGACACCCCTCAAAAAGGAATATATGCAGCTAGCTCCAAGAACAGAAAAGTTCATGATAGTTTCTATGTGAGCCAGCTTTCTCTGTCTCTCAGTCACCAATAGAGAGTAGGCAGTAGAGAGTTGTCTACATTTCCATGTTTAGAGTTGCTTCCAATTGAACAAAAATATATTAGAATCTACTCTGCACTTCCTAGAAATACACTTCTATTTAGATCAGAATGGAAAAGGTGACCTATTTTGGTTCATTCAACCAGAAGATGAACTGTCTATGTATATATATATATAACCACCAATGGCCAATTGGAATAGAGACCATGTGCATATTGGAACAATAGCTCCTGATATATTTATTGCAATCTTAGAAAGAACTTATACTCTACTATCTTGGGTTGATTTATGCACTCAGAGATTCAGGTTGTTTTAAGGACACTATATTTGTACCTACCTCTCTGTAATGCTTATTATTTTTTCATTGTATTCACTAGTAGTGTATTAATCATGGACCTCTTAACCAGAATCTTTTAATTAGGATCTCTCTGTTCTACAGTATCTTCATCTGTGTACTAGGAGTAAAAAGACGTTGAGTTTAGTAAATTGCTTAGAACAATGTCTCAAAGATTGTAAACAGTCAGTATTCAGGTTGTTTTATGAGATGATTTCAAGACTCGCTAAATTTGTGGCTTCCCAGATCTTTATGTTGGCCAAGAACCAAGTCAGATTTATGGTGAATCCAAGCAGAGTTAACTCTCAAAGTACTAGGCTGTACAGTCTTCATATACCTATTGTTATATTTTTCTTTATTTTAAAACAAACCACACATTACATTAGCTCAACAAAATCTCATTTTGTCCCTGCTCATTTGGTGGACCCAATCTAGAAAATTAATTATGAATATACTAAGAAGAGTTTTTAAACTTGGAATTTTACCAAGATAATTTAAAGAAGAACTAAGAAAGAATGACTGAATTCTATTTAAAAAATGAGTCCACTTTTTATTACATAAAGAATTTTGAGTATAACTACATTATATGCATTCTGTATAAAAATAACTAATGGTAATTCTAAAAGCATGAGAGGCATACAGTGAGGCATAGAGTAAATATAACAAAATGTAAATGTATTTCACCTGGGAACTCCAGAACCCTTTAAGGAATGTGGCTATCTTTGAGAATGAGGACAATCTTTCTTTAACAGTGAGACTCTGAGACTTCCTAGTCTACCTTCAGTTGTGAAAGGAGGAAGGAAGTATACCATGTAATGAGGGAGAGAGAAAAATATGAGGTTCCCAAATCAATCTGCAGATGAGCAACTGTAGAAAGGGAGAAAGAGAGGATTGACATAGTGCAGGGACTAAGTCCTCCCAGAGAGGACTCACCAATAAAGACTGAATTTGTAGAAGTCTTTGAATGAGTTAATACATATTTTGAGGAATTAAAGAACAAGCTAAGTTTCACTGCTAATTGTCTAATAAGGCTGAAAGGACTTCGAAAAGGTTAGCATGGAAATGCATACAAATCTTAGACGAGATGCTATGCTTTTGTGACCCTGGCATAAAATACTAAGACAAGAAGTCCAGTGCAAATATTTCCCTGGAGGGGAGGGAGTCTCCAATAGACTAGGAAGGAAACAGGAAAGGGAAGGGAAAAGTCAAAAGAGCTTTATGAAGTTATTTCCTACCGTGAATACTGGACTCGCTCATGTGGGGAAAATGGACCTTATGTAAAACATCACAAAATTATTCTTCCTGAAGGAACTAAAAAGCTCCTATGTAACTCTTGCCAATCTTTCAAACTCACATCACAGCAATCCTCCTCCCTCAGCCTCCTGAGTCCTGGGATTACAGGCTTGAGCCATCATGCCCGACACTGGGAACTGTGGTATGTGTTTCCAATTGCTGCTGAGCATGAATCTCCACATCCAGTATTGTTGTATGTGGTTACCGGGGATTGAACCCTGGCCCTTGCGCTTACAAGACGGGCGCTGGAACTATTGAGCTAAATCCCTGGCCCTTGCCAGCCATTTTTGAGGAATACTTAGATAGTATTCATTGGTGAATCTAGTCCCAAGAGCTTTAATTGCTGAAAGTTGGAATTTTCATGACAAGATATGGACTGGGAACCAATGTCATCCTCTCAGAGATAAGTTCTATAGATTACTAATGGTCAAAAGAACTCTTATCTCCTGAATTCCACCATAGCATTTGATTAAATATGTTCTCTCAAAGAATTGATTCATTTGTAACAAAATTTTTATACAAATATGATAGGAGACATTTAATGTGAACTTTTCTCTTAAATCATTTAATATCCAATGATTCTTTTCTAAACATCCACATTTTTTATCTCAAGTTTTTCTTTGGGCATCTTGGGACATTTTCCCTATAAGGCAATTGCAACTATTGTTACATCCTTCTATTCTTACTTTTATACAATTAATCTTTTTATATGATATTTGAAGGCATGACCTTTTCCAACAGATTATTTTTTTAAATTTTCAATAATCTTATTTTTGTTTTTGTTTCTATGATGCAATAACCTGTAGTATATGGGTTTCACAATTTTTTACCTTTTGGAAAGAAAGAAAGAAATCCTATATGCAGTACCGGCAGAAACATTTCAGGAATTACAAGCAAAACTACTGCTTGTTCAGCAAAACACTGTTACCTAAATCCAGTCATTTACCAGCTTAGCTTTTTAAACATTTCACACTGTGCTGTATGGTTTCCACAAACTTTGTATTAGATAATGTATGAGTGTTCAATAAATGTAGCTAGATGAGCATGTAGAAAGAAGGAATATCATCACTGATTCATTCGTTGTGAAATGATATGCTTAGTTCAAATAGCAGTAGAAATGTGAATAAGTTGGAATTTATGTACTATTTTTTCAATAGTGTCTCTAAAAGTTGTTAGTGTTTGGCTTTTTTGTGTGCCTAGTATTTAATTTAATCTTTCCATTTCCTCATAGTTTCAGTCTGAGTAGTGAAATTTTTTGGCCTAAAAATATTTTAGTGCCTTTCCAAGTAACAATGACTACTTTTTCTTCTATCCTTTAACTTCCACAATAGTCTCTAATACAGGAGTCATTCCAGCCCCCGTGATTGTGGGAACAGCACTGGAGCTCTTCCTTCATTGTCCCAAAGGACTATGCTGTTTCTCTACTTCAGGTATAAGTTTTTCTTCTGAACCAATTATCCTCCTATCTTTATTCTCTGAAGAATTGGTTTTCCACTCCCAGCTATTTTCTCTCTTAGGGTAAGTTTTATGTCTGGGTCATTTTGCTTATTTCTCTACCCTCTTAAAAACTAGATTCCTCTGCCTTAGAGAATTCTCAACTTCATATGCTATTTCACATTTTTAAATTTTTTTTAGATTCTGAGAGATTTTTGTTGTTCTACTATGTAAGAAGTGTGACGAAGGTCATCAGTCCAGAAACACAGAAGCATATGTTACCTAAAAGAAGAACCCACAGCTCAATTTTGCAGGTGCAATAAGGTTCATCTTATAAGTGAATTATCCAACTACTATTTTTTTTTTACCCATGAGTGTCTATAATACCTTAAAATAACTGAATAATTCATAAATTCTGTCATAATTGAACTCTAAAAACATTTCACAAATTAAGGAATTATTCTTAATTATATTTGAAAATTTTTATAATTTTTTGGCTATACCCTAAAATTCATTCTGTTAACAACATTCAAAATGATTGGCTACATAGATGAATACATTTTTTTTTGTGAAAATAGTCACATTGTCTAAACATATGTCTCAAGAAAGCTATTATCTTGTTAGGGAAGACTGACAGATGTTACACATCTTTGGTGCTGGATGAAAGACTGCAATTACAGCGACATCTAGGAAATAGGGAGGGAGTCTGTGATGAACCTTCACCTCCCATGAAATGCTTTTTTGCATATTCTGTATTTGGTTAGGAAGGAGCCATGACAGTACCACAGAGTAAATATGCTCTTTATGGAAATTGCCCAAGAGAGAGAGAGAAAGAGAGAGAGAGAGAGAGAGAGAGAGGATTGCTCAGGGTTTTTTCCAAAATTCTAGCCTCAATAATGGAGAATTCTGGATAAATTAACAAAAAAAAAAAAGTTTGTCCTGAAGTATCTATCTATCTACTTATGCGCAGGAGCAGACAACAAAATCAAGACAGCATACAAAGTAGGAAAATAATATGAGGAGGTTTGGTTGGGGTTTTATTGTGGACCACAAGTAGTATTTTCTCATTTAACCCATATATATAGATCTCTTCAGTTTATTTAATTCTCTCACTTAAAACATTGTAATTAGAAAGAAAGCCTTCCTCTGACTGAATGAGATTGAAAGCAAATGAGATTAAACTTGAGAAAATCCAAGTTACATCCAGTGTAGAGGGACCTGGGTGGAGGTAAGCCTGATAGAATCAGATTTGCACAGACTGCAGATGGTAAAAGAGCTGGTCTGTTTTTGCATTGAATAGCCATAACAACAGGAATCTTTGTAGGGGATATTCAAATAAGCTTGAAGATGGAGGTATGTTCTCAGATGAAGCCTCCCTGCCCACAACATATTACCCCTTCATGTTAAGGAACAATATATTCATTAATTTTCTTTCTGCTGTGTTCCCCACACTAGGCTTCTGCAACCCTTCTGCACACTTAAATGGTAGCTTACTATCTTCCTCTTGGTTCTCAGCAGCCATGATCAGCAAAATGTTAGAGCATTATTCAAAACACTCATAGAGAATAAGAATTTTGTAGCTCATAAAAACAACACTGATAGATATACTTACCACGTCCCATAGTTATGGATGTTGCTAAAATACATTCCCAATAACAGAAGTTTTGGGGCATTTATCCACTGAACCACTGGAGAATACATAAATGGTACTTAAAATAATACTAATAATAATGAGGAGGAGGAGGACAAGCAAAGAAAAACTTAGATATAATTGATATCATGAGTAAGTGTTCAAAATTTCAAAGTCAAATCTGGGTCTTATGCTGTGGTTTATTTGAAGACAACTTTTTAAAGAAATGTTTGACTTTGGATATAATCCAGATATGTTTAATCAAGTACATGAAACCTTCGGTGTTTCAAAAAATGGTGAAAGCAAATAAAAATATGAGAGCATCATTGTCAATTCCAAGTGTTAGAGTTTGGAGTCTTTCATTTACTTTTAAAGTGCAGTGTATTTCATTTATGAACATAGTTTTTAAAAAGATAATGACAAAGGAAAGTTCTATTTCTATCCCTTTTTTAATTTTAGTAGAACAGGTTAGCAGTACATAATGATCACAATAACTATGGGTAGTTTGGTACATGTCCATGACACATCTGAATTCTCTCTAGGCCCCCCTGGCCACCACTCAGTCCCCTTCCCCACAAGGAGAGTTCTGTCTCCCAGCGGAGGCCTTATAATCAGCCTACATCTTGGAAACAACCCAAGTGTCCATCAACTGGAGACTGGATAAAAAAGCTGTGGTTTTTTTACAGAATGGAGTACTACTCTGCCATAAAAAATGATAAGTTTGAATCAGTTCTACTTAAATGGACATACCTTGAGGATATCCTCATAAGTGAAATAAATAGGGCACAGATAGGTACATATCACAACTTTTCTCTGGTATGAGAAAATGAAGATGTAAATGAGTCCTAGCATTGTATGTTATATATTGTCAAATAGAAAATGCTCAATGTAAAATAAATTGAAAGGGGACAATGTTGAGATTGTAACAAAAAAGTAAGGAAACAAATTTTATGTATATAGGGAGTGGTAGGGTGGGTAGGGCTATGGGGAAAAATGAGAATTGAGTTGTGTCTTATACTGGTACAAATCCCCATTATGGAGTGCAATCATGATGTGTATATTTAATGTACCAATAATCAGCCTAGATAATGTCTCCCTGACATTACAGGGTGAGAGGTTGAGACACCCTCAAGTCAGATGCTTGATTTCATTGTTTATTTTTAAAATACAATTATTTTGTTTATTTTAAAATACAATTACAAATTGTAATAGTTTCTTCCTTTGCTGCACATGCCATCCTTAGGATATGCATTCCATTCTAAAAATGACTGGCATTGCCAATATTGCCAGTGAATGAGCTGCTTGTGAAACAAAATTTACAAAGGATTTCAACTTGAACATCTTGAGTTTGAGATGCCCGTGGGACATCCAATTAATAACTAGTTGATAGTTGTAGCTTTAGGGCTAGAAATCACTTGAGAGCTTTGCACTGAAATGATCAGTATACTATTTATGATTTTTATCTAAAAAGGAAAAAATATATATACTCATAAAAATAGCTTGTACTATGAGGAAAAAAGCCATAAAAAGAAACTTGGAAATTAAAAATAAGAAACTGAGGAGGAAGAAAATCAAAGATATGAGTTTAAAAATAAAAGTAGCTCACATGTATAATACTTGCTATATATTTTGAAAGATTCTAAGAACTTGTTGAGTTGAACTCCTCACAAGAACATCAGGAGATATGGTCTGATCATCCTCACTATTTCACAAAGAAAAGTTAAAATTTTAGCCCTGCACTTACATAGCAATTAAAAAGTCACAATTTGAACCCAGGGAATCTAGGTCCAGAGTTCTTTATTAATCAATTTTTTTTTCTCTTAGAAAGAAAACTGAATAGAAATGTTATTATAGAAGCCGATTTGATAGTAAAATTTAAGAATAAGGTAAATAATCAGTAGTGTTGCTCAGGTAGCTTACAAAATAATTGATATGTGTTCAATAGGTTTAAACACACAGAAATCACATTGTAAGAACAGTGGATTAAGTTGGAGAGGGAGGTGTGGAGATAATTGGAATGAGAAGAGAAATGACTCGAGGGAAAAGCTATACAGCTGTCATTTGTGAAAAAAGATTTGAAAGAGATGATAGTAAAGCTGTTAGAAAGAAGAGACAGGATCAAGATTTCTACATAGTTTTCAATGTATTACAATAGACTAGTTCCACAGTAGGTAAAGTCCTCAGGCTGACAATTAAATGCTACACATTCCAAGTTGAGTTTCAGGAGAATGAACTATTAATTTTTAGAGAAAATTATATAGCTACACCATTCTTTTTAAAATTATAAGTGTGAACAAGTATTTCGGCAGTCATCAAGGAGGTTAAAGTATTTGCAAATAATTTGGTAGAAAATACAAGAATTTTATAAAATATCACCATAAAATAATCCCCCATAGAAATTCTCCAGAAATAAAAAGAGAAGATGATGTAATGCCTTAAAAGCATACAGGGTAAGGCAACAATGTATTGAACATAAGGGATTCTACTAGAATACATTTAAGTATGCATAACATATTTATATTTATATCTTATATACCATGTATGGCATATATTTCATAATACTATAGTATAGCATTAGAAGAGGCATGTGAAACAAGCAGATAGTTCAAATAAAACTTAAAATAGATCATAATAATATAATAGATAATATAACAATATATTAGTATATAATAACATATTATTTCTATATGTTAAAATAATGGTTTTAGATGGCTTAAAATTAAAAATAATAGATAAGCAGACGGACAATTTCACAAGCATTACAATGTGAGACAGAGACTAATACAGAAATTCCTCAACCAAATGTAGGCATCATAAGATTTCATAGTATTAGAGGTAAAATGTTTAGAGAACATTTAGATGTTTCTTTCATAGATGAGAAAATGAGATAAATCTGTTAATGAAGCTTCTGAGTGGCTTCTAGAAGGAGCTATGATCTCCCCTCCCATGATGTGATATTTTCCTGAAAAAGAAAGAAATACTATACAATGAAGTGAAGAATCATTCTTGGTTGACTTAGAATGTTTTATAAAAAATAAGAAGGGCATGTTTAAATTACTTATAAGAGAGAGTGTCCTAAAGGAAAGGACAATTTAACAATGAAATAGCCACCCAAAGAGGTCATTGAAGAAACATCAATAAGACATTCAGGAAGAGATTAAATATAATTCTAAAGGGAATAATGTAAGTGTCTGGCAATAACATGCACAGAGTACAGAGGTCTGAATACAATGACCTGTCATTTTCCCCATAGTCCCTGTGTCGATGATTCATGTAAAATAATCATGAGAACAAATAGAGGCAAAGTGAGCATCAACGGGGGAAAATGATGAGACAAAATAAAATAAAAGTACTAGAATTGACATGATAGCATGGGGGGGTATTTTTTCAGAGGAAGAATACTACACAGCACTCCGTTGATCCTTCATGTTGCACTATCTACAGTTTTAATGTCAAGATGCTCAACTGTCATTCTGCCAGAAGCACCACTGTAAAGAAATTTTCCTTCTCTATAAGAGACGTGTAGAATGTCTTTAATTTTTCATATGTTTGTTATGGAAGAGACAGAAGGAAGGCATGAAAAGAAGCATCAGAAAAGGAACTTTCCCCAAAACTTAGAGTCAGAACATCCATTTAGCAATTTGTGAAAGATGCAGCTGGCAGCAATACTCTCCCAACAGAAAATCATCAAATTCCAATGTGTAACAAAATATTTTAGACTGAGTTTTATTAACAACTGGCTTATGAGAAAACAAACTTATTTCTCACAGTTCTTGCTCCTAGGAAATTCAAGGTAACATCACATTCCATGTCTGATGAAGGTTAATTTCCAGACTAAAGAAGACAATCATCTTCCGGCCCTGTCTTCACATGGAGGAAGGCGTGAGGCTCCCCTCCAGTATCTTTCACGTGGTACTGCTCTGTCACAGAGCTTCTGCCCTGTATCTAATCACCTTCCAAACAAACACTCCATCTCCTAACACCATGCTCACCTGGGGAATTGGGACTCAAGATTTGAAGTTGATCATTTCATGTTTCATATGAAGGGAATTTTAAACAAGTGACTGATAATCAATGGAATGGGCTTATTCATATTCAAATGTAAGGAATGTATGTGTATGAATATAGTCACTCACACCATTATCCTCAGGCAAATGAGTAAAACACACTCAAAAGAAATTATCATTAAAAGTACTACTTCACTGTCTAACTGCTCACAAAATATTTTTTAATCAGGAAACAAAACCCTTCAACCATAATGGAATATAGTTCTTGAAGACACTAAAATTTTAAATATCTTCATGTCAAAAATCACCCTACACATGACTAGAAGGCAAACACAGTGTAAAAATGAATTTGAAATGTTTATAATACTTAAAGCAAAAGGCAACATATGTGTTAGAGTCAAAGCCTTTGACACTTATAGGATAAACACTTAGTTTTCCACATGGAGAAAAGTCAGGAATTAATCTCCACACAAATGAAAAGAGGTATTATTGTACTCATCTTTACAGTGTATCAGTAGTACAGGTTATAAATATATATCTTATCAATAAAAAGAAATAGATTATTTTAAAATATGTGATTTTGAGTAGGATATATGAAAACAAAGTCTTGTATTGAAGAAATGACCTATTTATATTAACTTTCAGAAGAATAATTTAGTAACAGAAAAGTCTCATTTTTTCATATTCCTTTTACATAAAATTCTAAATACTTTAAAGAAATTAATAAGTGAAGAAAATGTGATTTCAAGAATATTTGTTGTTTCACTATTTATGGCAAAGCAAAATGAAATAATTTTGTTAAAATTTTCTCTCTACAAAGCAATTAAGTTTAAAGTGAGATAAGTGGGTAGTGCCTAATTGGTGGTGATTAAATATTTATGAATACAGGAAACGGGGACATGAAGGAAACATTGTATGAAGATACAAAGTACAACTTTTGGTAAAGGCATGCTCTTTAAGGGTTTTTTGTTGTTGTTGTTGCTGTTGTTGTTGTTTTGGTATATGTTGGTATTAAGTAAATTTGAGCTTTAACTTACTTAAACAATAAGAAATACAGTATCCGAATCTCTTGAATCTGAAATCTGTAATATTAATTGAAAGCAGTGCTGAGAGTCCCTTTGGTGGCAATTCACTGAGATTGACATTCCTCTTAAGTTTTTTCCTTTTGTATATTTCTGGTAGCTGATAAAAAGTGGAAAGAAACTCAGTCTATTAACTTTATATTCAAGTTGTTACTTAATGTATTCAAATTATCAGAGCACTGATGAAAAATATCTTGAAAGAAAGAACAATAACATAATCCTGATGAAGAATTTAGGATTTTTCTTCTTTTTAAAATTTGTAGAAAGAATTATTTAAACTTGGGTGTATCCCAATGATAGGGCACTTGCCTAGTATGTGCGGGATTCCAGGTCTGATTTTTAAAATTCTTTAATAAGCTTATTTCTTTAACTTTTTTATTGAATAAAAACTCAGAACTACAGTATGCACTTTTTGTGTACCTAGTAATGTTTAAACCTCAGAATTTTTGTCATTATTGGCAGTGTATCATTAACTATGACATGAGCGGCATACATCCTGGTGTTCCAATGAGAGACTGTGGTGTTATTTTCAGAATCAGTTAGAAAACAATTAATTCAACATATATTATTGAATTGTTACTCTGATCTAGCCACTAGTTTTGCTGCAAAAGGTATTCTTTCTGTCTAAAATGACTTTAGAGTACAATATGAATTTGAAATTAATGAAAAATGAAAACTTTTAATTTGAAAAATGAGTACTTTTGCAGTAATGGTATAATCAAAGCACATGGAAAAGTGGAATTGCATTGGTTTAGTTGAGGACATATGGAAGGAAAGAAAGAGTTGCTTTCCTTTGATCTGAGAGCAGTAGTGGACAAGATATTCTTGTTCAAAGATGGTTAGTAATTGGTATCAATATTCCAAATAGAGAGGTTAGCTTCTTTACTGATTCAAGATCATGTCCAAAAATCATGATGTGACCTAGAAATGCTGAAAATGGCACTGCTGAGTCAATCAAGGGTGAGAGAAGACAGAACCAGAAAGGTTAAGTAAAGGATGCTTGTGAAATGTAAGGTTTCCTATCTTCACAGCCATGATGGGACACCTGGGAAGAGGACAGAGAGATGACGGTGCCAATGGGGATCATATTTCCTCAGGGACTCAGATATTCACTTTCTGTGCACCTCAGGTTATTTCTTCCTTTGAAGAAATTCCCATAATATCTTGGAAAGAGCTTCTAGCTGGGAAGGCTGCTTGTGGGGAAGAGGAAGTCACTGAGCAATAGCAAAAGAGTTTATATCCAGGAGTTATCACTCACTTCTCTGGTTGTGATTGCCAGGCTGAACCTTGGCCTGGAAACTAGTATTGAAACCAACTCACCTGTGTTTCACCTTGATTCTTCTGAAGTTACAGGCACTGTAGGAAGTTCAAACTGGAATCAGCGCTGGCCCTTAGTACTTCAGAGAGGACTTTATGAATTAAAATCAGAGTAGCTTTTGAATAAGGTAGTCCTGCATTCAAATCCTGACACTACCATTGTTCTCAGATTCTTTTTTTCACTGCTTTATAGAAAAAAAATTAAACAATTTTAACCTACTTTAACAGAGTAGTTGAGGATTATGACAGAATTTTTTTTAAATAGAGAAAAGTGCCTGACATTTAGTAGGGAATCAGTAGCGCTACTTTGAACAGTCTGCTTCTCCTTACTGGAAGGTTATGATATAGATTCAACCTTGTCTCTCTACATCCCCCAGGAGCCAGATTGAAAATCTTGGAATTTCAAAACTTCCTTACAAAGTAGAGCCTCTGACAAGATTCCTCCAAAGCTGAGTAACATTTTATTCATTTTATTTTAAACACTGTTAAAATGAACTATGTTAGATCTTCCACTTTTCTATAAGAACAAATAATTATTTTGTCCCTACACACTAGCCTAACATTGAATAATGAAATGATGATGCAATTCTTTTTTACATTGTGGGAAGGATATTTTTTAAATATGGTAGTGCTAGTACTTTTACAACACTAACTCTGGGTTGTTGTACTTTTTCATAAAATTAGAAGTATAAAATTCAGTAGCCTGTTATAGTAAGTAATGTCGGATATATAAGCACACAGGCGCAATTGGATTCCTTCTCCAAACTCCATATCCCTTGCTCTATCCTCTCAGGAAATGTCTATTTTATGAGTAACAACTTCAGGAGTCAAAAAATAATAAATAGAAAGACCCACAAGTCCTTAAAGCCGAAAGGAAAGAGATCTTGATTACAAAATGGTGGGAACACAACACCGGCAAAGGGAGCCGGATGAGGGACGCAGCGGCAGAACTCTGAACGTTAAGTGATGCCATCGAACTAATTTTAAACCAGTTGGAAAATGTAAAGCTCAGGACTTAGCAGAACAGTTTTATCTACCTCTGCTGAGAATATATTTAGTATGTAAAATCCCTTTATTAACACAGATGCTTTTGTTCTCTTTTGTATAAGAGATGAGGCAAATATCCATAGAAAAAATGAAAAATATTGAACATAGTTTTTCTCTTGTATAATGTGGCTTTTATATAATAAACAATGAAAAAATATACAGAATGATTATATTGATACTAACACAGGGAAAAGAAAAACACCAGGGGTGGGCCGAGGATTTAGCTCAGTGGTTCTGGTGTCTGTGTTGCAAGCGCAAGGACCCGGGTTCGATCCCTGGTAACCACATACAACACTGAGTGTGGAGACTCACCCCAGCAGCAACCAGTACCACATACCACAGTGCCGGGTGTGGTGGCTCAGGCCTGTAATCCCAGCACTCAGGAGGCGGAAGCAGAGACAAGGAGGATTGCTGTGATATGAGTTTGAGGCTGAGCTCAGGGCCAGCCTGAACTACAAAGTGAGACCCTGTCTCAAAAAGGAAAAAAAAAAAAAAAAAAAAAAAAGAAGAAGAAGAAAAACACCAGGGGAATTTTTAATTTCAAAGATTTTTTCATGTGTAAAATTTCTTGTTACAAGAGACATAATTTTTCTCATTAAATTGCAACTGTAATTTTTGTAGGTTCTTAAATCTGATAAAAGATAATATAGAACAAATAAATATTATATGTATTCATTAATTTATCATTTCATTCTGGTGTATAAACCATTTTTCATTATGGAAGATTTTGTTCCCGGCTCTGCTTAAGATTAAGCTGCATAAGTAATATATTTTCCCATTTTACTTAAAGAAAGCAGTTGTATTAGTTGTGTTAGCTGAGACACCAAAGAGGGAAGACAATATTCTCAGAGAAAATGTTTTTACAACACACAACATTAGAACTAATTTTTGCCCATAATTGTTAAGAAGCCTTTTGTAACTTATAAGATTTCTGTGGTGTGATGATGATAAAGTAAGATTGCAAGTAGATATGAGCAGGATGTAACCACTATCAAGTACTATATATTAGTTCAGGAAAATAATTGATACTGTCTATATGGGAGAGCTATCACTCCCAACTTGCTAGATGTCAGAAGTGCTGTATTTGTGTCCTCAAAAATCAAAGGATGAATTCCAAAGCAAAAAGAAAATTGAGAGTAGTAAATGTTTATTGGGGAACTGGAATGGGGAATATGAATAACTCCTGAGAGTAGGGAGAGTGCCTGAGTGGTTCCTGCTGAAGTCGTCTCTCCAGGAATGATTTAAAGGCCAAAATCATGAGGTAGGAACAACAGTTTATAATCAACCAATAAGATTACAAATACAGTCATTGATTAAGTATGGAATCAGGGGTCATAGAAAGGGCATGTGGATGACATCATTAACTTTGGTCAGTAAGTTACAGTCTTAGCCTGGTCTCTACTCATAGTCTTGGTAGTCTTTGTCATAGTGTTACTGTTAGTCAGTAAGTTACAGTCTTAGCCTGATCTTTACTCATAGTCTTGGTAGTCTTGGTCTTATGTTAGTGTTAGTCTTAAGCTTAGAGAGGATGGTCCACCTGTAGTGAAGCAATTTTCCAGGGGAAAATCCCAAAAATGTGGTACAAATTAACATATAAATCTTAAACTTCCATATGTCCTTCAGGGAAGTTTGTAAATCTGGCCATTATGACTATTCTACCTTCTTCATCTCCAACCATAGCTTTGATGACTTCCTTGAGAGCTCAGTCCTGTTCTGTCTACACTTTTATCCAATTTAGATGCCTATAATAATGTGACATTCTAGCCACAATCCCCCAGGATAATAAATATTCTACTATATTTTAGTTTTCAACTTTAACAAACATACTAATATTTAATTATATAGTAATACACATTAAAGCAAGAGTTTCAGACATTTTGGAGAAATTCAGACAATGAACACTAAGAGAGCAGTGGTTCAGCTCCCTTCTTCCTGATGAGTCACCACACTCACAGAGTCCAGGCTTCTCACAGTTAGACAAGATGAGATCACTTTATGGTCACTCCTCAGTTTCTCCCTCAGGAACCAGAGACCACACCAAGAGTTCTGATAATAGTGATTTCAGTTCACTTAGTTTTCTTCTCTTTACCCCAAATCCTACTGAGCATTCTAAAGAAATCTACAAATGCCAAAGAATGAAAGATGGCAACTTGATCAGTGACCATCGACAAGAGAGATGGAATAAATTGCCTTCTAATGGACAACAGGTCAGATAATGAACCTTGTGATTGAGGCTGAGCTGTGTGCTCCAGAATGCACCAGCGGAAATCCTAAGATATCTATACGTATAGTTAGGTTCAAATGAAAAAATAGGGTGGGCACTAATCCCAAATCATTATCTTTATAAGGGGAAATTAGGAAACAGACACACCCAGAAAATAATCAAGTGAAAATACAGAATATAAACTCTTACAATCTGAGGAGGAGACCTCAGGAGAATCCAATCCAGCTGAACAATTTTAACCTTGTCTTATCCTTCAAACTGTGAGAAAATAAATTTCTATTGTTTAACTCATACCATCTGTGTTAATTTGTCATGACAGCCCCTAACAAACTAATACAAAGGAAGGGCATAGCTTAAAAGTAAATGAAGTGTTTCCAAGCAAAAATCTGGAAAACCTTTAAAGTATGGATACTGACTGGGAAGACACCTATCAATATAATTTGGCAGGAATTAAAACTAGGTATAACAAGGGAGGGAAGAGTCAAATTATCTGGATCCCAAGCAGCTTTATCTATAGAACTTGCTGTAAATATAATGGGTTCCCACACATGGAACAAAGGCAGAGACTTAGGAAAACACTTCTTAGTTTTATGTTACTATGAAAAAATAGAATTAAAGTCAAACAAAGTAGTTCAGGACTCCACTGGATTTCTGTAGTATTCCTGGTCTTCTGACTTTTAACTTTCACCAGATACAGACATCACTGAAATCCATCCAGCAAATACTGGTGGAAATTTCATATACATTTGTAGTACTGAAAATTTTCTCACCACGGCCCTTATGAAGCAGGAAGAGCTGATACTGAGACACAGGCTGAGATACCTGGTTGTTAGGGACTCGGGGAGACCAGAGCTCACATGTGGAGTTAACTGTTTATTGGTCCCCAAAAATGTGCAGCAGATACTGTCATCCATCAGGGGATACCAGAGCTTAGTCTACACTGATCTGTGGCAACCCACATCACTTGACAGGGACCACTGCACATATAGAAGGATAGAAATTCACTGCATTACTGTCCAGAAGGCCAACGTGACCTGAGGCATCAGGCATTTGCCCCCACATACCTATGAAGTTTATGTTTCTCCATTTGCTAAATACATACCATCGGTGGACATATTCATTGGTGTCCTCGCACCAGCATGCATGGAGGACTTGCATGATAAAAACAATTGTCTGAAGACAAACTTACCACAGGTTGTATGTGTGAAGCTGTACCAGCTGTATGGGGTCATGAAGAAATAGGACAGACTGCTTTGAGATTGGAAGAAGAAGGGTGATATGTTCTGCACAAGTCCTTTCAGTTCACTAGTTTGACCTTTGCAGAAATTAGTGGGACTTGATGGATGACTGTGTGTTACTGGAAACTTACCCATGACTCCTCCACTGCACATAATACAGCTGACTTGATGAACTGGCTAAACCTGACACTGGAGAGATACTGGTATGCAGTGGGCCTGGCTAATGTTTTGTTCTCCATTGCTATAAGGCCTGAGAGTCAGGACAAGTTTGTTCTTATCTTGTAGGGAAGACAATGTACTGTTTAAGTGTTTCCATAAGGCTATTTGCATACCCTTACTTTATTCCATGGTCTGGTCACCTATGATCTGGCCCCCTTGACAAAGCCACACTATCTTTTTTCCACTGTATTGATGATGATCATGTTAACCTCTGATTGCCTTACACAATTAGTAGTTACTGCTCACAGTCTAAAAGAAGCATTGTTGGCCTAGGGGAGGACCATGAGCACAGACAAGGTCCAGGTCCACCCTGGCTAATCCATTCAATTTTGGGGTGTTATCTAGTCAGGTAAAACAAAAGTAATCCCCAGGGCTGATATCCATGACTGATGGTTCTAGTCATGGAACAACCCAAAATGGACAGCATTTTCCCTCCAGCCCAATATGGAGACACTCTGACTTGAAATGGGAACAGGTAAGTTGAGGCAATGAGGCAGAACTGTAGGCAGTGTGGTTACTGGTCATGCATGGTGATGAACCTCTGTGTATTGCACAGAGTTGGCCATATTCTGAGAACTGAAGCTCTGATCATCAACCTGAGCAGCCCAAGACTGGAAAATAGGATCTCAACTCTCACTGAGGAGTTATAGTGACATATGGGAGCATGACCAGACTATAAGACACGTGGTGTACCATGTGTTAGGAGGTAGGCTTCTCCTTTTAAGAGGGAATTATTTAGAAGACTCCTTGACAAGGTAGCAACAGTGGCACTTTGGCTCCATAAGAAACTGGGGCATATGGGGCCCTGCACCAGACAAGCTATAGCATAGTGATGTCATTTGGACATGGCTCCCACAAGGGCAAGGGCAGCAGTGAAGGTACCCTTGCTGTGTCCAGCTGGCCCCTGGAGGAAGAGGATGCCCCCGCAAGTAGGTGCAAAAACATAGGCACCTCTTCCCCTGCCCCAATGTTAAGTAGGCTGTATTTAGTACCTGCCTTTCTCACAGGGATACAAATATGACTGAACTGCTTTGCATACTGTCATAGTTGTGGATCTTGCCTACCTGGCTCTCCTCTGACCAGGCTGATACTATTAAGACACTACAGTGGCTGCAGCACACACAATGCCACTAGAAATAGTGTCTGACTAGGAAGCCACTTTACAAGGGCTCCAGTGCCAAAGTGGGCCAGCCTCAATGACATGGCCTGGCACTTTTACCTGACAGACACACCTCACAGTTGGGATGTTGTATACCACATATTGTTCTTTATACTGATGTTATCAGCTTTGGGACCAAAGAACATGTTTGTGTGCTGTTCAGAATAAGAGCCAGCACCTCAGTCATTGAAAGTGCTGGATGTGGGGACTTCTGTGAGCTGCATCAAAGCCTAGGTGTCTGATGGCATCTGGAGGTGTCTGAGGGAAACTAAGGGCATCTGAGGACCTTGCCTATCTGGGCATCTGTTCAGCCCATGAACCAACCCCAACACAAGCATCCACTCTGTCTTGGTTTCTTAATGCAGATTTCCATTGTGTAAACTTTTTAAGTATATGCTTAAAAATAAATTGACAATAGATTTATTAGAATTTGTAAAAGATGAGAAATATATGTGAAGAACTTTTACAAAAATTTTCAGTGAGAAAATTACTTACCATTAAGTAAAAATTAAGTATATATGAACAGTTCTGCCTATAAAATCATATATTGAAATATTACATATAAATATTTTTATATTTAATTACAAACTTAGCAAGATATATACATATATGAAATATACATAAGAAATAGAATGCCAAAATCCTAACTGCATAAAAGTTAGCATAGCAACAGAAGGTGGCAGAGGAACACAAACAGGCCAATCACTAAATGAAGACTTATCTAGCAGGTTGGCAAATATTCTTAAGATAGATTTCTAGCATTATGAAGAATGCTATTCAAATGAACGTGCCAGTTTTTATATGGTTACCAGACACGCTATACCAATTTTTATACCATGCTTGTCCTTGGTGTGTGTAGTGATACAGGATACACAATTCACCCCTGCTATAGCAGTGTGCTGTTTATTTGCTGAAACTGAGCCTAGTAGGCAGTCATGTGCTATGTTTGGGGATTATCATGGTGGGAGAATAACTGTTATGGCTTGAGTTTAGATGTTTCCTCAAAGCCTCATGTGGTCACCTGAGGGACTTTTTCAGAGGTGGCTGAATCTAGAGTGTGTGTAACACTGGTACTGATTCATAGTTCATTTCTAGGGTGGAGGGCACTACAATTAAAGTGTGAGTGTTGCCCTTGATAAGTAGTTTGGATAAGATAAAAAGGGCAGAAAGACACTGTTAAGGTCTTTTTGTTGCTTTTGCTATCTTGTGAGTATCACGAACTATTCCTCTCTTGGGTGCACCTCTGCCATGTGCTACTCTGCCTTGGAGCCACAGCCAACTACAGTCTGAAACCACTGCCAACTGAGAGCTAAATAATCCTTCCCTCCCTTAACTTTAACTTTGGCTGTTGGATGTGGGAGTTCGGGGAAAAGGATACAGCCAGAACCCTCATAGCAAATTCTAGTCCCCCATGAGTCCGACAGCAAAAGGATTAACAACCAACAAACAACAAAGTTGGAACTTTGAGAAAAATTCTGAGTCCAGGCTCGACTCTTTCTACTCTGAGAAGCAGCAGTCAATGGCCAAATACTGCAGCAGAAGAAGCAGGAACAGAAGAACCCATAACCCCAGCTCATTGAACATTTATATGGTACCAAGCCTTCAACCCATAATCCTAGCATGCACAGGATAGGGTGGTCCCATAATAATTCCTGTAGTTGAAGAGCACATAGAGCAAGACAGATATCCTTCAATCCCATTGAGTCCCAGTAAGTCTTAAGGCCAATAATCCTAGTGCAGTAGTCCTTCTAGTTCAAAATCTCACAGGGTGGGGCAGATGTCCACAGTAATCCCAGCAGTTGATCTCGAAGGTCAGACCAGACATCTGTAAATCCAAGTAAGTAAATAATAGGTCCAAGTAAATCTTCCAGAGTTCCCAATATATCTCTCTTGTTTATATATTATGCAAGTATATTTTCAGGAAAAGCAGGTACACCCAACAATGACTTGGTCTATAATTAATAATAAGTAAATACAACTTTCCTTGTATTTTTCTACTGGATGTTTAAGACCTAGCTATAGTGAGACCTATATTAAATAAAGTTAATCTCTTACTATCTAATAAGGTCAAACAAGTCTTCTCAGGCAGGATCTTGGAACCGTGAGGAGTGTCTCAGATCTTCTATCAGTGTCAGCCAACAGGATATGTTACAGCCTTGCTTGATGGTTATGCTTTCTGCAAAAGCATGGAGATATTTTTTCTCCATGTAACATTCCTTTGGTACACTTTTGTAGAATCATAGGATCTTTTGGAAAAAGGTTCCTTCATGTCCTGGATCTTCAGTAGTACTAGCTGACCTTGGAGGGCTAGAGGCAAAATATTGGCTACCATTTTAGCCCAGTTACCTTTCTAATTCTAGTCTCTAAACGTTAGTTGTTAAATATCCAGAAGAGAATATAAGTAACATTAGTATTTACAGCAGTAGTGAACTCAACCATTACATTTCTACCTGCATATTGTGTCTCAGCAACAAGAGAAAAGTAGCTCAGACAATAAATTACCTTGCCCCAAAGTAGATCATCCTCTTGAATACCATCTCCATCACCAACATGCTATGAGTAATCTTATCCAAAGGAAACCACAATTCCATATCTAGATATCAGCATAAGGAAACAATCACAGTGAAAGTATGAAGAAGGAAGGAACAAAATATTTATTAGAAATTAATCAATAAAAATGAAAAACAACAAATAATAGGAAATTTTCTCAGCCTATTTTATTCAAAATAGTAAGTAACTACATATACACACAGACAAATTCTATTTATGGAAAAATTGTGTGTGTGTGTGTGTGTGTGTGTACACATGTGTATATCTCACTTTGGTAGTTATCACTAATATGATGAACCTCCTGTAAGGCGTTATTCATACAGATTATATATAATTTAAATACTTATATATTTAAGTATTTATTTTGTGTAATATAAATGTAAGACATATCTGCTTCTCTAGGCTAACATTTCAACAGGAACTACACAAGGTATATGTTAATCATAATAAAATATAATGTATAAAATATTAAATAACATGAGAGGTATAAAGTATCTTTGGAAATTCAGTGAAGGGAGAAAATTCTTCCACCTGATGGATCTTGAAATTTTCATTAAAAACATAGTTTTGAACCAGACATGGGGACATGGAGTAGTAGACGCAGAACCTGAGAGGCTGAGATGGGAAGATCACTTGAGCTCAAGTGTTCATGACCAGCCTGGGCACATACAATACTGTGGTTGCCTCAGAAGAAGGAGGAGGAAGAGCAGAAGAAGGAGGAAGAGAGGAAAAGGAGAGACAGCCCAACAAAAAAGGGACAGAAGCAGTTTATATGGACAGGAAGTATTTGCTCCCTATCAGTGCCATCAAAGGACAGTCAAGACTTGATATTTATCACAAATTCAGAAATATTTTACCTTTTATTGGTAGTATATTGAGTGACAGTACTACTTACTATTTTTTTCTTTGAGCTTATTTTTCAAGGAACACTATTTTATAACTTAATTGACTACTATAGAAAATCTAAATAAATATCAATATTACTTTAAAGTTGACCCCAAGGTCTCTGAATAGGTGCACTTATGCCATATTGATAGGACTCTCAATAATATAATTATTTAGTAGTGAAACAAATCAAAAATGTTAGCTTCTTTCCTGTTTTATTGCAGTAATAGACAAAAAACAAACAAAAAAAACCTCCCTATAACCAATCAAGCAAATCTGGTATGATTTTTTGTTGTTTTATCTTTGAAATCATAGCCTTTTGTCTCACAACAATGATGTAGTTACTGATTAAGAAAATAAATTCTCATATTGGAGTGCAATGCTTACTTGCTAGAAATAAACAAACCAATTTTAGTAAAATAAAACTGACCTAACTTTGTGCTAAGATCTCAGACTTAATAGCCACTCCAATTTTCTCTGACATTTAAAAATTATAAGTTACAGCAGAAAGAAATCCTTAAATGTCAGAATCCTAATAATTTTTGCAACTTTCACCACTGAATTCTTAACTCCTCCCCCAGTCCTTACACCCCCCAGCCCATGAAGGTGGTGGGGTGGGAAAGAAGCCATCATACCATGTACACATTTCTGCGGCTAGCAAGGCCAGCTCAGTCTCACACACTTCCACTGCGGTCCTGGGCCAAGGCCTCTGACAGTCTCCATCAGAACACGACACCAGTTAGACACAGTGCGTGGTTCTTGTCCTCACGTTTTTCATTCATTCGTCATGCTAAGTCAGTGTTTGGCTATTGTCACAGTCGCTGAGACATTTGCTTTCGATCTAGTGAGATAAATTTCTGATTTTCACAAGAGCTGCAAACTTGGTGATTTTAAAGGAGATATGATAGTGAGGGATTTAAAAATAAAAGTTAAAATTAAAAGATGGAAAATAAAGGGAAAATGATAAGAAGTAGGGAGAGGAAGAATAATGGAGAAGGGAAGATTGACTACATACTTAAAGAGAAGCAGTGACCTGGCATAGACAGGGCCAGGGCATGGTGAGCGCGGGTTTGATACACTGTGCTGCCTGCGAGGGACCAGTGGGAGGGACTCAGGGAGGTGAGCAGCTTCCTCTACACGAGGTAGCTAATTAATGACAGACCTAGGATTCAAACCTAAACTCCAGCCCTCTAAGACAATTTTCAAAGCTGTAGAGGTAGATAAAAGCCCTGGTGAGATTGGCTTTATGTTTAGGAAAATTTCTATATTTCCTGATCTAACATACAAACTTGTTCTACATTACTTAATAACATCTTTTATTCATTACCTTCTAGTTTCATATGTAAAACACTGAAATAAAGGTAGAGATGTTCTGATTAGTCTCTTCAGTATTTTCCATATAAATTTACATCTTATAATTTCTATTTTTAATATCATAAAAAGGGCATCATTATTTTCTCCCATCAAGTTTCCATGCGCTAAATTCTTAGAGATGACTTCTATAAGTGTGTGTCTATGTATGTGAATAATATATATAAAACACCACTGTGCTTCATAAATTATTATTGTTGGGCCACATCTCAGTCAATCTCATTTTCTCAGTTCTAAATTTTGAAGGATCCTGCTGATTCTATTTTCAGGGTTTCATTTTTTTAACATTTACTGGCTGCCAATGAAAGAGATTATTTTCTACCAGCTCCCTCAATTTAGGAATACAAATAATTATCATTATAGACAATATTAGTTTATGTTCTTACAAGGGAAGATTTTAAAAGAAAACCTTATTTGCTCAACAGTGAAACTACCATGTCATTATGGCAACATTTCCTCTTAATTTTTAAAATATCATCTAATCAAATAATCTTGAGAACCCTGGTTAGAGGATGACCCTTTAAAATAATGGAGGGATTTTATATTGGCTTGTCAGGACTGGGTGAACCATCTGCACTGTAAATTCTACAGTAATTGTGTCTGTTCTCTGATTTTGCTTCAGTTTGGTTGTTAGCTATAAAATTACTGATAAGTAATAAAACACAGGTCAAAAGTATTAAGCCCTTCTTGCAAATAACACCAAATCATAACAAGAAAATATCAACTGAAAGTCGCAATCCTTAGCATATACCTGAAAAATTCATTTTAAACAAGACTTTTTAAATTCCTTTCTAATGTGGCTTATTAAGATTTTACTTCCTCTCATAGCTTGCAATCTGAATGAAAAGAACTCTTTCTAGGATCTGCTTGCATATATTCTACTTTATAATAAATTATCTATAATTATTAAATATTTATGAATGTTTGGAGCCACCCCATTTTTGTCTGGCAAGGAATTACACACCACATAACTATGTGTCTCTAAAGTATAATGGAGAGAGATAAATGCTTGTAATACTCTCTGTGTCCAATTCTTCCTAATTCATTGCCTATCTTTTACAAAGAAGAGTTATGATCTTGTTTGAAATGTTTTAAGGTTCCATAGAGCTGTTATAAGTGTTTTCTGACTATCCTGTCTGAGGCTGTAGTGCTCATGCTCTACTCAAAGCAACAAACAAAGCCCTATGGGCACAGGCTCAGCACTGGCAAAAAACAAAAGCGAAGGGTAGAAATGGTTCTGTAGTGATTTTGGCACCTTTTCTTCTCATTGTATTATATATCTCATTAATGAAAACTAATTTATCCTACTTTTCTCCTGTGAATAGGCATCTTTGTAAATTTATGGCTAGAATTTTAAATATGTGTTTCTAAAAAACATTGGCTTCAAAGAAATTCTAGCAGATACTGCTTTAAAGAGTTTTGTGATATGTTAAGTTTGAGAAATGCTATATTATGGAAATTAAAGCAGTTTTCTTTTGTCATGGTCTTAGAGATGTTAGTGTGGCAAAATTCACTGTGAATACCATCAAAAGTACTTATATTTACAAATTTTCCAAAATGTATTTGAGCTTTCAAATTATTTTTCATGGAATATGCACATTAGAAAGATGTTCCAAAAACACCACCTTGGAAACATTGGAATGAATAACTAAAAAGATACTGGTGGTTATGTTTTAAATATGGGAGTCAAGCTAGAAGGCAAATAAACAGAAAAAAAAAAACTGTTTCTCCTAAAATGATTGATTAGGATGCCTAAGGAATTTGAAATTCTGATGGTAAATAGAAAATATGTCCATGGATAGTTTCCATAGCAATACTTACTCAAAGTAGTTATGACATAGCAGCCTTTCCTCATAAACGGAGTCATCTTTGTTGATGAAGATGATGAAGCCATGCAGTCATGATGTTGGTCCCCCTCTAAAGTACCTCAAAAGATGAAGAAAATTTTGTCACTCTAGGAATTAAACATAAACTGAACTATTACCTTCAGCTGATTGGGAGAGACTGGGACTTCTACTCAATGGGATAAAATTTTCTGAAGTCTCTGTCCAGCTTTGATAGCCTATAGTTCTAAAAATGTAGCTCATAAAATTTATTCCTGCTGAGAATCACACCACATAACAATGAGTAGTATATATTTGTCTTAGAAATGTCCAAGCCTTGACACATGATTTATTGTCTCTTTCCTGGAAAACATTTGCTGATGTTATGGAGTGAATTCTATGTCACCCTAAATTATCTCCAACATGACATTGGATTTACTGGGAGATCTCCTTTCAAGAAGAGGTATGAGAGAGATGATCTTTTTCTCTCTATTTCTCACTGTGTGTTAATCTGAGGAGAAGACAAGCATAAATGAAGCAGGAAAAGGGTCTATACAAGCCTACTGGTACCTGACCTCAAGCTCTCAGTTCCTAAAACTGCAAGAAATAAAATTTTTTAAGTTACTCCATTGGTGGTATTTTTTATAGCTGCCTTCACTAACACAAGAAGTTTTAACAATGTGGACACCGGGAATTCAGCAGATGTTCATGACATCTATTCACACAAAGTAAGAGGCAGAAATTTTGATGCTTGCGCTGTCTTCTCATTTTTCACTGATTCCCACTGCTCTTATATTAGTCCTCTTTGAATCACTTAATGTGAGGTCCATTTCTCATGTTTCCTTGTTGTCTTGAAGGTATATCTCATTTACTGATTTTTGATTACAGCCCTGATCTCTAGTTCCGACACTGTTTCACATTGGTCACATCTGCTATTCATACTTTCAATCACTCTTAAATCTAGATTTGTGCTGGGAACTTTCTTCGAGGTTCTCATTGTTTTCTATGCGGAGCATCATGTTTTGTATCTCTTTTTCTAGCTCCACTAGGTATTTATCAGTGTCTTTTTTAGACTTTCCAATCATTGTTTCATTACTGTCATTATGTGATTAATTATATCTTCTTTAAATTCACCAAGCAATTCATAGAGCTGTTTTGCCTCCATTGGTACCTTTCCAGATCTCTCTTCTGTTTGGCTTATGATTTTCCCTCTTCATGCCCCTTGCACTAATTTTGAGGGAACTGGGAGGTTTTGGAGAATTTTGTTACCTTGGCTTTTCATGTTCAATCATTTGTTGTCTTGCTGGGTTTTTGTGCATGGTTGTGCAAATGCTTTGGTCCATTGCTTGTTCTTTTGGGGTAAATCATAACATTGCTTATGACCTGCGCCTCTAGATAATTCAAGTATTGACACAGAGAGAAAATCATTTGATGGTCACCTGTCTGCAGTAGCAAATTTAACATCAACAGTGGTATCAAATGCTGACAGGATACTGACAGATGCTTGGAGCCATTCACAGTCAAACATATTATATGCCTTCTCCGGGATCGCATCCCCTGGAGATTAATCCCATGGAACCTGGCCTCCCACAACAGAACACTGGACCTGCTTTTCCTGATGAGAGCCCAGGTCCCCATAGGGGATCCTAGGAGACCCATAGTTTTTACTGTCCCCAAGCCTGTGTCACAGCTGTCTCTCACCTGGTCCCTGTGGAAGCATATGACTGCAGTCCTGGAGTGAAACTCTCCTCCTGGTCATTGTTCTCCTATTCTTCATCCAAGTTGGGCTGGTGTTTGTCAGCTGCGTAACAGTTCTCTCCCTGTCTTGTGGAGAACCCATAAACTAGAGACGGGGCACTTGTTTCCTGGGTTCTGGTGCAGGGTTCCAGTAGGTGGATTTTTATGTATGTCCCACATGTCATTTAGAAAATCTCAGCACTTCACTGTAATAGTCTGAAAAAATTTCATTTACCAAATCAAATAGCAGAACTGAGGATATTATTCTCAATTCATGTACTGCAGGTGATTATATAAGTTTAAATATGTTACATAACTATACATCCCCCTCATGTATATTTGAAAATTAAATAACTGTCATCATTAATATTCATGTCTTGAACATTTAGTCTCCAGTGTTTAGAGGTTGGGCTTTGGGGTGTTGAATGGATCCTGAGGGCTCTAATTTTATCACTGAATTCATTCACAGACAACATTATAATTTGATAGCCTCATTGAGAAGTGACAGAAACCTAAGTAAAAGAGAGTTTGTCCTGTGAAACTTTCTTAGGCACTATGCCTGGCCCCTTCTCTCTGGTTGTCCCTCTCGCTTGCCTGTGTGTGCATGCACATGCAATTCATGCTGCCGGACACCATAAAGTGAGCAAACTTGCTCTACCATGCTCTTTCAGCATGAGGCTTCTGTACTGCCAGTGGCAATGCAGCCAGTGAACCATGAGCTAAAACCTCTGAAACTATTAGCTAAAGTAAACATTTCTTTCATGGATTGTTTTTCTCAGGAATCTGGTAACAGTAAAGAAGAGCTGATGTTGGTAATGATCTTATGAACTTGTACAAGACATTTCTTATAATTTTTACAAAATATTAATGTAACAAAACTCTTAAACTATTTGACAAGCTACCATAATCCTTAATCCCTCTGTTTTTCTTTTTTAATGACAAATTCCTTCTCTCAAAGGATTCAACATTATTCACTCCTTGCTCAGCATGTATCATGAGAACAAATTCAATGTAATATACACATTTTGATGGAAGAACAGAATTTCTCTCAACCTGTAAATCTGTAAGTAAAATAAATTATTAACCTCTCTAAAAATTGATTCTGCTTTTGTTCCTTTATGTTTTGTATTCAATCTACAAATATTCTAATTATCTAGTCTAGGCAATTTCATTCTCCTTAGTCTCAGTCACCCACAATGTGCCTCACTCCAGAATGACGTCTTGAAATTCATTCTCAAAGCATTTGTTCATCACGTCCCACGTATCCTTTGTTATCTTGCCTTCTATCTTTCTTCATGTAGCAACAGAAAAATATGTGACACTGATGCATAACTGCTTATGCCCCTCTATTACTCAAGTCGATACTAACAAGGTTGGATCCCGCACCAGTTTTCTTCTCTAATAGATTTTTGATATCCCAAAAGAACCTGGACTGAGAGAAACCCTGAACAAGGCCATGTAGTTTCTTCATCTATGTCTGAGGTAAGCTAGAGTTAATTACACACACAGATTAGCACATTTCTTCCTTTTGGATATTTCCAACTATTTCACCCATACAAATATATCCTACAGACTTAGGGAGCCCTAATTCATTCTATTCTTTTCAAAGTATTTTAGTCAAAAAATACTTTTGATATGGATTGTGCTCTTTGTGTAAATATTGGCAAATATTTTCCATCTATATATGAATTTACTATTCAACACATTTCAAGTAAATAGAAAGTACAAGGAATAGATTTTGTAGTTGCTTCAGACTTTGTTGATGTCAGTGCAGATTTAAAAATGAAGAGTGTTTCTTTTATAATACCTAAGAAATGTGACAACATGTGCCTCACATTATTTTTTAAGTTAAATATCTTTCCAGTCACAAAGAAACTATTGCATGACTTCTTTAATGATTAGTAATGCCATAGCACTGCATTATAAGTATAGGATTTCATGAGTGATAATATTGGATATAGGCCATGATCTCACCAAGACACAAAAACATTCCCAGGCTCTATTTACTTGATTTGTTACTGGATAATTAATAAGGGCTACTGTGCCAGACTAGCTACTGCCATGAAATTTATGTCTTCTGGAGCGTGCAGCACACAAAGAAGAGTTGCCCGTGAACAAAGAATGATGGTCATGGTAAGTGTTCAGAGTGAGCTCAGAATAGTCTTCCTCTGAGATACTATCAGGGCCATAAAAGTCCTTAACTCACCCCCAAATTCTCTCAGTCCAAGACATGTGGTTTATATAAGAGTTAAGAGAAAATCTCACTGTCAACTTTTTGTCAGCAAATCTGAAAATATCTAAGGAGCATCAGAGAATCTATAAACCAGGGTCTGGTGAAGAAAACAGAAACAGAGGAAGGGTTAAATGGGCAGTGGAGGATGGTAAAAACACCATGAAAACACAGAGGTAACAATCAGAAGGAGCTCGTCCTTCAGGGAAGAAGAGGGGGGTGGTTGGGAGAACTAGACCTAGAAATCTGAGCAGGACTCCCGTAGCTCTGGGTCCCTTCTGAATAAAGAATATTCTCCACCTAGTATGGAAACCTCTGAGAGGACATAAGAAGAGAAGTCCTAGGAGGAAGCTGAACAAACTCAAAAATGAAACAGCTGCTCAAAGTGAGGGGCAATCGACAATGTTGAGATTGTAACAAAAAAGTAAGGAAACAAATTTTATATATATGGGGGGGTGGTAGGGTGGGTGGGGCTATGGGAAAAAATGAGAATTAAGTTGTGTCTTATACTGGTACAAATCCCCATTATGGAGTGCAATCATGATGTGTATATTTAATGTACCAATAAAGATAATTTTAAAAAAAAGTGAGGGGCAATCGATGTTCACAATAGAAAGATCATAAAAGTAGATTACAGCAAGTTTCCTTTCCAACTCTTAGTTGTACAGACTCCCTACATTTTAGGTTTAGTGTCTCCTATTAACAGAACTTAACAAGTAAATAGCTGGTAAAGAAGAGGTGAAGTTTGCCAGAGCTCTGGCCCAGTACAGTACAGAAGGGTAGGTTTGAAGTTCAGAGAACTCCATATCCAGAATGTCGGATGTCAGAATTGGAGAAGCAATAAGTCTTTTTGAGAGCTCTTGGTGCCTGTAACCTCTTTCCTCTGCCCACTCCTACTTACAGAGAAGTAGTTGTCCTGTGCAGATACTCTATTACTGCAAAGTCTTACAGTTGTCTTTCCAGTCTGCTAATACCAGTTTAACCAAATAGATATTTTAAATTTTCATTTTTGTGCTCTCTTAACAGTGACAGACCTTGCTTGACCTTTTCAGCTGCTCCAAAATTACAGAACACAACCGATCAGACCCTGAGTGGTGCCAGTGCTGGTGTGCTTAGTTGACCTGTGCATTGTAAAGAACCTTTCCACTCGGCCTGAGTGCTACCTGGTTTTCACAACTAGCTTCTAAGGTTCACTTGCTTATTTCTAACTATTTTGGCTAATTAGTCCAATCCTACTTTGCAGTTTGTATTTCAATCTGAAATCATACTACTTTGAGTATAATGCATCTTACTTGTGATCAAGGCTTCATTTTAACAGGGTGTCACATCTCACCAGAGCTTCCTCAGGAATTCATCAGAGAACCACTCCTTAGCATGCTCTGTGCATGTTTATGGTATGTGAATATGTTTTTGCACAAGGTGGGGAGAAACTAAATAAAAATGATTGACAAATGTACATAACATATTGTTAATTTACCAGATTACATGCGTTAAACTATAAAATTTTCAAAATAACTTTATAAATTAGATAATAAACCTACTCAACAGAATTTCAGCAAATTGAAAAAAGTAACTCAAAACTTAATCCAGGTTCAAATTCATTCTTCCTTGATTTCAAAATCCATGTACTTCTGGGGCCAGGGATTTAGCTCCGTGGTTTCGGTACCTGCTTTGCAAGCACAAGGGCCTAGGATCAATCAACAGTAACCACATACAACAATGCTGGGCATGGAGACTCATGCCTACCAGCAATCAGAACCACATACCACAGTGCCGGGTGTGGTGGCTCACATCTGTAACCCCAGAACTTGGGAGGCAGAGACAGGAGGATTGCTATAAATTCAAGGCTGAGCTCAGGGCCAACCTAAACTACAAAGCAAGACTCTGTCTCAAAAAAAAAAAATCATATACTTGTCACATAATATTTTTCAATATAGTACAAAAGTCAAAAAGTCTAGCTTGTCTGGAAAAATACCAGAACATAGTAAAACTTGAGTTTGCAAGAATAATTCATTCTACTTATAATCTAAAGCATGTCTATATCATAGCAATGTGAAAAAGACTCTCAGTTGTGACCATGTAATATTCAGTGTGATATGACATACCATTACATTGCAAGATATCACTAATTTATCAGGTTAAATTTGTTATTAATGTTTTCTTATGCAGAGGACACTCAGCATGGAAAATGTTACTCTCATTCCAAGGATTGATTGTATTTCAACTTAGGTAGCAATGAAATATCCTAAACTGACTGTAAATTTCATATTTATCAAATGGTAACAAGGCAAACACTATTCAACAAAGATTTTTCAAGCCTTCTCTATGTGACAGATATGATAATAGAACACATTTTAAATGACATAATATGTTGCACATTATTCCAAGGATATGCCTTGTGCCTCATTTACTTCTCAGACAAACTCTAGGGATGAGCTATTATTAACAACCCCATTTTGCAGATGGAATAACAGAGAATCATAGAGGTCAAGATGTCAAAACTAGAAATTGGCAGAACCAAGGTGAGAGTCTTGGAAATATAACTCAGAAGACTGTGATGGTCTGCACGTTAATGGTACATGCCTTCTTGTGTTATATATCATGGAGACAAAAGGAAGATGTAAACAAGGATATTAGAGCCCCATTGGTAATAATCACCTGGAAAGATGAGCAATGTGATAAGCATTCTTGTAGAGAAATATACACTGTGAGAAAAAATCCAGCTAGTTTTAAGGAACCAGAAAAGATAACTTTGAGAAGATCCTAAGGGGAAGAGAGTATGGATTTCAAAGTCTGGAAAGTAGAATCATCAGCATCTGATGATGTGTCAAAGAAGAAGGTGGGGACCCAGATGTCTAGATCATCATATTTAATTGTGTGTTTCAGAGATTTATTTTAGACAATTTAAATTTGAATAGGTAGTTGTGATAAGTTAATGAACAAAAGCAAAGACCTAGATTTAAAGATAGGGCTTACAACTACTTAGAGCTCAGAAAAGGCACCCAGATGAGTTACCTATTACATGTGTGTAGAGATAAAGAGGAATTTCATACTTCTTCTTCTAGGTGGTTGAAATAGAAAAACAAAGATGAGAAAGGAAGAAGCGGACCCTCTAAACAGGACCTGGTGGTCAGTGTCTGTTGTGCCTCGGTGTTTCTGTAAACTGGTCTGGTGTATTAGCTAAGCCCCAGCTTTTTCCATTGAATATTCATGATTGACCAGCCTATCAGCATGAGACAAGAACACTGTGCAATCGTGACATAACAGGACAAGAGTGAAGTCATGCTACAATCATGTCTAAACAGAAACAAACCATGACTATTTTCCAAACCAGAAAAACAACCAAATATGATTACTGGCTAATACAAATGATTGCTGCCTCTGCTAATCAATACTTTAGCCTTTCTTTCAGAGGCCTCCATTTAAATAAAAATTATCTAGATACCTGAAGTATGGAATGATGACCATTTACTCACAGTTCTCAAGCAAGAGCAGATCTCCACTCCCCAAATCATAAGGAAATAATCTGTCAGATTATTCCTTAACTGGGACACCTCCCATTTCATGTAGCCATGTTTTCCTTCACTGAAAAGATAAATAATCACAACTGATTCAAACACTGCAGTGTTCCTGTAAGTCATTAAGAGAAAATAGAATTTCTAGAGTTTTTTTTTCCTTTTCTTAAGTGACAAATTAAATTTGTTGGACACTTCCCATTACTACTTTTTCAGCTGATTTAAAATAATTGATATACACTTATTAACTATATACACTACTTAATAATAATGAACAGTTGCATTACTTTGCTATAAAAGTAAATTTAAAAGGAAAGTAGTAGAAAATCTTATTGCAAATAATATTAGTTCCTCAAAAATTTGTTTAAATTAGGAATAAAATGATATTTAATGTATCAAAATCTAACAATAATTCATTAAAAATAATAAATCTCTAATAGTTCTGAACACACGTATTATAATTTTTGGCCAGGCAAGTGAAATAAAATTAGTTACAGGGAGCAAACATGTATTGTTTAAATTGTCAACCATTATTGGTTTCTTTATTTTATTACACTAATATACTTTTGTTTCTATCAGGATGCACAAAAAGGAATATTTATCTTGGAGAGCTTATAGACAACGAATCTTGTATGTTTCCATAAAGAGTAGAATAATTCCTTATTCTTCATTATTTTTGACATGATAAAATGTAATCAAATGTGACGGATGCAATCTGACAAATCCATTCACTATATGAAATGTCACAGGAAGAAAATGCACACATCAAAAAATGTAAAAGGAACACCTTCAGAACACAACAAGTAATATACCTGCACAGAGTTTCATCATATATTTTACATTTAGCCCTTCTGAGATATAGTCCATCATGGACATTATTTTTGTTTCAGCAATTAATTTTCTGTATAGGAAGTATCAGAACCATCACAGTATGGGGCCCTTGTAGTTTTGTGTCAGTTTAAATGCAGCAGGAACCTGTGATTTCCAAAGGACCTCTATTCTGGTGAACTCATTACTTGAAGCTCATGTGTTCTCACAGGTTCCAAGGTAATTCTAAATGGACTCCTCTTTAGCTAAGCTGTTTTTCTGATATTGTACTCTGCCTCTGAACTGAGGTAAAATAACCTTGCATTATCTTAATTAGGATTATTCACAATACACACATATTGCAAAGGCCCATTTTCATTTTCAATTAGTTGAAAAGGATTAGTTGCAGTCATACTCCTATGGTCCTGAGTGCTATTATTATGAAGCTCAATATTTTTAATGCTCTTAAAATTATGCTCCTTACAAATAAAACTTAGCTAAAGGAGTAAAAAGATGGCCTCTTCCTGACAAATCATTCCCTTCTACAGAAAACTGTGAACATAAAAATATAGAAAGGGAAGGAAATGTACATGTGATAAAGAGGCTGTTTAATCACAAGTAACAGCAAACCTGAAATTGGTTCCAATTAAAAGTGAAACACATGGAAACCTATTCAAATGGAGCAGATGAAAGGTGGCAGGAAGGAGAGGACGGAACAGGAGCATAAAGAGGACCCCAGGTGCAGTCCCTCTTCATTAGACCTGCCCTTCAGCAGCACTGTAGCAACTCTGCAGTAAACCCCCAAATAAATAAATAAATAAGTGAAAAACAAAGGACAATAAAAACAAAAAAAATAAAAAAGGTCCTCCAAAAAATTCAAAAATTTTACAAAGGGTCTAAACTTGAAACAAACAAGTACGTGTTTTTTGGAAGAAAGATCAGAACAACTTCGTTTTCACTTCCAAAATACAGTGGCATGTTAATTGCTTGATCAGCCAAATGAAACTAAATGTAATTAAGACGAGTGTGAGGTTAATTTGATCCATAATTATGTTATATAGAGTAAATGAAAATTGTTTCTTTCCTAAATTGCAATTCATTAAAATTACAGATATTAAAATAAGATACTATAAAATTACATGAAGCATGTACACATTAATAGCCATTAGTAATAGCTCGATATTTCTATCTAAGCAACAGTTTATTAAAATGCCACAGGGTGATATTTGACCACTCACATGACTGCATTTATTACTTATTTTTCTGCTTTTCTAAATAGTGTATATATTTATTTATATTATATGTTTTGATATTTATATATGATATATGTTGAAAAATCCTCTGTCTTTGCTTTCATTTTTTTTAAAGTGTTCATCACTGGCATAAATATATGTGGTGTGATCCATACTGAACTTTTATTAAACAATAATATAGATATTTTATTAAACTGCAACACAGTCAAAATATAATACAGATAGGTACATTATTCAGGGCACCAAATATAAGTGATATATAGTATGTGAAGGTGATTTTGCAAAAATAGATTTATAACTCTAAATTCTAATTCTAATTCACATAACATTTGGAGCTTATAAGAAAATTATTGACTGTTAACATTTACTGTTAACCCTGTTTTGAGCATGTGTGTTAATCTACTTTTACTCTTTATGAAACTGATGTTATTTGTCCAATCTTTTTATATATGAAAGAATCAAGCCCAAAGGGATGAAGGAGCTTACCTGAGTTGCGAAATTGCTTGCTTCATTCACTGTGAGTCAGAAAAAGGATCTTTTTTCTGTTAGACATGATTATCAAAACACAGGAAAGGCAATTAATTTGATTCAACATGTAGTTCCCACCTTGTATTCCTATTCGTGGAAGATAATATTTCTATGAAAATTAAAAATAGAATGTCAGTGTAAAATCTCTGTGCCTATTCACATGACATCAAACACAAATTGGACAAATAATTATATCATTCTTCTCACACAAAACTATCTAAAGTGCATTGTTATTAGAAGAGAAGTGCTGAGGGTAAACAAAACTCTTCGTGAATATTAACAAATTCCCCCACAAGGTCACACTGAGTACAGTACACAGAGAAAGCACGTGTGTTTAAAGGTGGAAGCAGAAGACATTGGCTTATTCTAGTAACTGTGGCATTGAAGGGAAAAGGCTGAGGCCTGGGAAGCAGGAGTAAAAGAAAGCAAGTGTGTTTCAAAATTCTCCTGAAGACTGCCCTTTCTATGTGCACTGTTTCTTACCTTTACTCCCTTTGGTACTAAAGAAAACTTTGATGGCTTGGGAATTTACTAAAATTTACAACAAAATTTGAGACAAAACTTAGCATTAGTAGTTTACCAATTAGAAAGGAAGAGATAAAATGAATCGAGTCTTACAGAAATTTTAATATAACAAGTGTATTTACTTATTGTCATATCAAAATATTGCATACTCAAGAGAATCTAACATTTTTTCTTTGTATCACAAGCTATCATGATCTGACTATAAACTGTAGTTTGCACACATTAACCAGTATTTACTTGATGACTTCAGCTTTTATTAATGCAACCATCCTTAAATTTCCTAGGGATCAGCAAAATTTCCCTTTAAATGGAAACATGCTACTTAAATGGAAAAAAAAATGAATCAAAAGGATAATCATGCCTAAAAGTTGTCAGATCACATTATTTATAGTAAGCATGTATACACTTAACAAACCAAATATTTAATATTTCATGCGTGAAAAATGGGCAGACATAATAGTCATTAGTATTCCAGGTGAGGCAGAACATGCAAATTTACTCAGCTATTAAAGAATGAGTCATACACTATTTAATATAACAAAATAGTTTATGTATATTAGAGTAAACAGTGAAATCGCAATAGAAAAAAATGGATTTGGTTCAGATGTTGAGCTGCTATGTAAACCAATTATCTATCCGGAGGGAAACAGCTCTGTCTACAACTACTTAGGCTCTAGGGCCTATTACAAACCCTGGAGTGGGCTGTTGTTTTTGTTCTCAAGGGAATTTACCACGTCACACTAGAAATAGCTGACAATAATTAGAAAGCCTGCTTCTGCCAGTATTGCACACATTTTTAATACCTTCCTAAGTATTATGGGAGATAATACACAAGTTATTTAGAATTCTAGTCATGCCACAACAAGCCATGGAAAGGACAACTAGACAATAGCCCCAAACTGGACTGTGACAGGCTAATTATTGTGGCTTCATTATAAAACCTCTTTTTACATAGGTCACCTGGGAAGTGTAATTAAAAATGCATTATTGGCGTATTTTTTATTGAAGCAATTAAATTAAAAAGCCAAAAAAATAATTATATGAGGAGCAAATAATAATGTTGGTCAACAGCGTTTATCTAAGAAAGAGAGAACACGTTAGTGGTTCATTAACAGTAAATGTGTTAACGGGAATCTGTTTGAAAAATGAGCCATAGAACGGCTTTTAAATACGCAGATTAAAGGATTTATAATGTCAAGTTTAACACAGAAATTACAGATAGTATTACATAACCATGAGTAATAGCACCTTAATCTGACTTGGTAAAATGATTTACATCATACTTTGTGCTCCTTCAATTTTATGAGTATTATATGTGCTACATTCAGATAATTTCTTTATACTTTTTTGCACTTATGGACCTGTTCTGTGTGCTTTCCAATTATGTGGTACATCTAAATAATTAGATGTTAAAATATGTATCTTCCAGAGCAAAATGCTTGTCTTGGATATCTGTTCTATGTGAAGCTATAAGAACACGACTTCTTTTATATAGGAAAATTTTTATAAAGCCTGAAAATATCAAATCAAATCCTTCTTTCCATTTGAAACTTTCCTAATATTCCTTTTGAAATCATCTTTTTTATCACCACCAATACAATTATTCTAGTGGCTACAATTAACAAATATAAATAGCAAAAACATAGCAGGAAATAATGCTTATAAACTAAATACTATTTACTTTCAATCTTCCAGATAACTTTAAGCAATAGGGACATAGTGGGGGTATTATAATTTGAATAACTTTAAGAAATTGGTATTTTGTTTCCATTCTGAAATGCATGTAACCAACCAAAGTTTAATCTGTCTAGTGTATAAAATGATGTATACTGTTCCTCAATAATGTATTTTAAAGAGACAATAATTCTTTCCTCTTTTTTTTTCCTACTGGAAATCTCTCATTATGTTGCCTTTTTATTTTTACTGAATATTCTTCAGATATATAAAAGAGATAGACGGATAAGTATCTACTAAGTAAGACTCATATGTGCACTTCTTTTGCTCCCTTTGGAGATGAAAATCAAATTCAGAGAGGTAAAGGAACATCAGTTATGGAGGATTGTAGATGCCCGGGGGAATATGCAGATGAATCTATAAATCACACAGCTTTAGCAGATAACCGTGTTGTTAAATATGGGACTTGGCTCAAAACTATGGTTGACAGAAAGAAAAGTGTTCTGTTTATGTTCTAGCTTAAGACTGAGTATTGGTCATGAACCAGTTATTACCTAATGACTCCAAATTATATCTTGACATATGATAATTACTTTAATTAACAGTTCTCATATTGTTATATGGCATTCGAATTTTTATGAGTGTTAATATTTTGTCATATCAAAAGCTGCTATTCTTAAATACTTACTGTAAATCTAGCCTATGCTGTGTGCTTTTCAGGCACTATTTTCAGTAAATACCCACACATCATTGATTAACATTATTCTCATTTTAAAAGTGAGAAATTTAACATGCAGGAGGTCAAGTGACTTTTCCAAGGTTATTTTGCTGATAAGTGGAAGAGTTCAGATATAAACCCAATCCATGCAAGTCCAAATACATGCATTTCTAATATTCCTCTTTGCTTAGGAAAGAATCTCTACAAGACCTCAACCTAATTTTGGAATTTTTCACATTATTAAAATTTTTATATGTTAGAAATCTTCCTTAACCTAAACTACAAATTCAAATTTATTTAAAATCTATCTATATTAAGTAGCCAAAATGTTTTTGTAGAGCTCTCTATATTAATAATTGGAAATTAGGATCTCTATAATATCAGAATATTTTGAGTTTCTTAAAACAGACAACAAAAACTTATTTTACTCACTGTGCTAAGTATATGTTTTAATAGTTCAGTTAATTAAATCTTGGAAATCAAAATTTTTCACATTTAACTATGTTATCTTGGCTATTAATGTGAATCAGTATACCACATCCTCAATACTAAATAAAAGAAAAAATACTAATTTATTTTATATTACATATTTAAAATTTAATTTACTAAGAATACTTACATGCTAATTATCACATGCTAATTTTTATTGTATCCATGTTTTAGTAATATATTTATTTTTAATTATAGCAATCAGTACAAATTTGACAAAACTAGTTTTTTCACTGATTGTCCAAGTATTACATCCAGATTGAAATACAAGAATGGTCATCGTTAGAGGTTTTCTTTGAAACTTCATATTAATATTACCTCTTGGAGTAAGATGTGCTATAAATTACATCAAGGTATAAGATAGTAAATATACTAATGTTGGAACACATGACAATAAATTGTGAGATTGTAATGAAAGAGAAAGAGCTTGCTCCCCTGGAGGTAAATGGCTTTTAAAAATTAGAAGGGGGGAGGAATAATGAGATTATAACAAAAAAGAAAGGAAACAAATTGTATGTATATAGGGGGGTTGTAGGGTGGGTAGGGCTATGGGAAAAAATGTGAATTAAGTCGTGTCTTATACTGGTACAAATACCCATTGTGGAGTGCAATTATGATGTGTATATGTAATGTACCAATAAAGATTTAAATTTAAAAAATTAGGTAGTCGATAAATATTGGGTCAGTTCACTCTCAAAATAGATATCCAGCTGCTTTTTACTGCACTGTTCAACCTCCTTTAAGTCTACTGAGGAAAAAAGACACAGCTTGTACAGATTTTCAAATACAGTACTCAGTGTTCTTCAAAGTTGAAAGTCAATTCTGAAAGAACATATGCTGGAACCTCAGTGATTTACACAAAAACACACTTGAAATACACAAAACTCAAGGCGATTTTTCGACTATGTCTATTACTCCACTCATGTGTCACCAGTGTCTGCTCTGCAGGTTGTTGAAACACATGGCCCACGACCAACACAACAGCACAAACTGCATAGACAGTGCTTAAGAAAGTAGAACTTTTCTCATTGATATCTTCTCTGATTCATTTCATCTCTTACTGTTGCTAGAATAGTGAATCATTCTGATCAATGGTTCAGGATGTTGTCTTAGTGCTGTTGTTTTAGCTCACTGGTATAGCATTTGCCTAGCATTCAAATGCTGATTTCAGTCCTGGCATTGAACACCAGAACTGCAGAAAACAAACAAATAAACAACAAAAAGACTTTTACTTAATTTCTGTAGGTCTTCTGTATGACCCTCAATTTTGAACAGCTGATAAAATTATTTTTATATATCAGTTTTGTTTCTATAAATAATTAAACAAAATTATCCAGCATTTACTACATGCCAGGCAGTGCAGGCAACTTACCTTATCTATATAATTTATCCCTCAGCATAAGCTATGAAGTAGATCTAACTATTATCTTTGTTTCACAGCTCCAAATACCAAAGTTCAGAGAGGTGAAGTAATGTTGATATGGTCACATAGCTTATGAAGAGTAAAGCTGAGCAAGGTTTGATTATGTGCATTTGCTTGCTTCCAGTAAGCCCTACTATTTCAACTAGAGCTTGAAGTAATCACATTTTGAGCACTGTTAGGCATATATATCAGTAGCAAACCCTGTACTTTAGAATTGATAATTAATTTTAATTAAGAAAGGGTTAGTCCGCTTTTATTACTAAGATAAAATAGTTGAGGGAAACCAATTAAGAGAGGAAAGATTTATTTTGGCTAATGTTTTCAGCCTACGGGCCTGTATCCAATGTTTGAGCCATATAGACAGAACATCATCATAGGAAGCAGGTGGAGGAAAGAAATTTGTTTACACCATGATGATTCAAAAGCAGAGAGGTAGCGTTGGAGACAAAACATACTTATTTAGATGTGTACCCCAGTGACCCACTTCTTTCCATGAGGCTCCACCTCGTGTGCTTCTTTACACCTTCCAATTATGCATTCGCAGCCAAATCCATAAATGGATAAACCATTGATATCTGAGTGCTTGTGATCTAATCACTCAGAGCCCACCTCTTACAAACCCTCAACATGTGAACCATTCGGACACATCCCAGATGCAAATCATAATGGATACTGTCACTCGAGTGCTCACAGATTAACTTTCTGTCTTGAAGGTGAAATAAATTAATGCAATTTGTGAATTACAGTGAGTTCCATGGTAACATGAAGAATGTCAAGCTTGAATTTCTGGTCCTATAATTCGGGGGAAAATTTGGGGGAAAAGCTAAAAATTAAAATTTGTTTTTAAAAGTTCTATTATTTTAAAGTTCCAGAAAGCTTGTATTTGAAAAAAAAAAAGGGAACCAGAAATTCCAGGACAGAGTAAGTAAGAGAAAACCAACCTATTAAAATCCAAAGACCTTTTCTAGAAATAGGAAATAAAACTTCAGGTGTGAATAAGTGTGTTCAAGATTAATAGACTTTGAGGAAAATGTGTATTTCTGGGAGGCCTGCAGCTGTCAACAAGATGTCACAACGCTTACTGAAGAGGAATGAAAAAAGGCAAAATCTAAAGTAGATCGATGTATGCTTATAAGTGAGCTTATGAGACTAGACATAAATAGAACTTCATTAAAACTCATGCTATGCATTGAAGATAGGATTGAGGCAATAAGCAGGCTCTGGTCCCCTATTCCAACCACTCTATTCCTTGATACTGACAGACTAATTTCAATTTTTTTTGAATTTTTCGTTATATGCCTTATAGAGAAGCAAAAAGTTTAATTACTATTATTATTTTTGTTTCAGTCATTTTCTTGGTACAATTCTTATAATCCACAAATGACAGTGAATGTGCTTCCTTCTTATCCTTAGTTTAAATATTTTGTTTTTACCAATATCCCATCATTTATTCCAAAGACAATTATTTTTAAATGATATGAAATTAAACAGTGAAATTTGTATCAGCTATGAGGGGATGTACTCATGAAAGAGGCTGAGTAAGGTGAATAAGCAATTGAGAGCTGTTCTGGGATATGAAGAGGGTAGGAGTAGGACATAAGCAAGACAATCATAGGCAACATGTACCTAAGACACCTCAGAACTATGTTTTGTCTGTGTTATGGTGAAATAATTTTCTTAAAATTTGCAATCCGGTAAAATTCAGAAAGAAACTACCAGTTTAAAAAAATAAATGTATTTACTAAAGCAAAATAAAATAAATCAAAGTTAACAGTGAATTGTGTTTCAAAAGCTTAATAAGAATAATGAAAACTTAATGCTTATTCTTCTCTCTAGTGCTATTTAAGTCATATCAAAATAATATTCAATACTTAATATATTCATAATACTTTCTCAGTTTTAGATCAAATTTAATGACACTGCTTTATTATGATGCTGTAAGATAAACAATAGTAAAGATTTTCAGAATGTTTCTAGCACTTTACAGATTCTATGACACCATCACTTACATTATTGATGTCCATATGTCGGTCAATCATGCTGTTGTTCAGTTCTGGGAGTGCTACATAAACTGAAATATATTTTTAATATCAACACACCAGATGTATTTTGTTGAATATGTTCTATCATCTACAATGCAGAGACATTAAATGTCAGTCCATTAAGATAGATTTTTTTTTTTTATCTATGGAGTTTTTCTGACATCAGTGTTCTGTATAATGGTTAGTCTATTTCTAAAAACTGATATGAATGTTTAAGGTATGATATGATAAAAATAAAACTGCCAAACTTTTCCAGAGTGACTACACAATTTTATATTCTTACCAGCAATATACGAATGATCTCTGCACCCCTGCCAACTTTTGATGTTGCCACTACTTTTCATTTTAGCCATTCTGACAAGTATGCAGTCATATTTATTATGATTTTAATTGGCATTTATTTGGAGGTTAATGATACTAAAAATCTTTTCATAGGTTCATTTGTCATTTGTGTATCCCCGTAGGTGTAATACCTATTCAGCTTTTCCATCTTCTAATTGGATTGTTTGATTTTAATATTCAGTTTTGAGAGTTCATATATATTTTATGTAATAGACCTTTGTCAAACATATAGCTACAATTATTTTTTTTTTTTGAGACAGAGTCTTGCTATTGTAGTTCAGGCTGGCCCTGAGCTCATCTTTGAACTCACAGAAATCCTGCCTCTGTCTCCCAAGTGCTGTGATTACAAGTGTGAGCCACCATACCTGGCACTGTGGTATGTGGTTCTCATTGATGGTGGGCATGAGTCTCCACACCTGGCATTGTTATATGTGGTTTTAAGGGATCAAATTTGGGTCCTTTCACCAGCAAGGCAGGCACCAAAACCACTGAACTTAATCCCTGGCCCAACCTCCAAATATTTCTAAACAATGCACATCTTTTTTTGTTCTTTTGGTATGGGATTTTGTAGTGCAATCTTGGATGAGAATTAATTTGTAATTTAAAAGTTTTTACCACTGGGCACTTATTTAAACAAATGAAAACATATGTCTGTATAAAAAGCTGTACCCAAATTTTCATTGAAGATTTATTTGTTTTACTTATTTAAATTGTATATATTTTTCTATAATCTGCATCCAAGAATAATCTTGCTCAGTTCTTTCAGTGATTATTATTATTTCTACTAATCTTCTGATTCGTTTCCAGAGGGGAAAAAATAATTATTCCAAATACATTTAATAAAAGATTTCATCTGAGTAATATCTGATTTCTAGTCATGTGATGAATGATTACTATTTCTTTGAAACATAACATTTATATTTGTTATCCATTCAGTAATATTTAGCAAGCATCTGTTGTATGAAATACTAAGGACACAAAGGATGAATTTATGACATCTATAGGTATTGGTTCCTATCAGAGTAGAGATGTAAATACATTATTGTGGGCCAGGGAGTTAGCTCAGTGGTTCCGGCGCCTGTCTTGCAAGCGCAAGGGCCTGGGTTCAATTCCCCGGTAACCACATAACAATACTGGGTGTGGAGACCCACACCCAGCAGCAACCAGTACCACATACCACAGTGCCGGGCGTGGTGGCTCACGCCTGTAATCCCAGCACTCGGGAGGCAGAGGCAGGAGGATTGTGATGTG
>PVIR01009871.1:0-51870 GCA_004026965.1 Petromus typicus | reverse complement strand
TCTCAAACAACAAAACAAACAAACCAACAAAGCATTAGTGTGGTACATTTTATGTGTATTTTATTATAATTTTGTAAAAGGTAAGGGTAGATTGTTACTACACTATCCACTGTTTCATTATTTAATTCTTCCCTCTCCATTGAAGAACAAGCATAAATGAACAGATGCTTGTAAATATAATTTAACAGATGAACAGGAACTTAATCGAAATGTGGCATCACCATGAGCTAGATTGAAATATGCCAAGCCCCATAGTTGATCATGATGGGTCCTAGAGTTAGACTGCCTAAGTTTAATTCCCAGCTATGAGTTTCATAGTTGCCTGAATTGGGTCCAGTATTGAATCACTTTCAAATTATTTTTCCTCCTCTATAAAATGAGGACTATTATAACAACTATCACATAAAATTCTCATGAGCTAATCCATGTAAAAGACTTACTATCTATCAAGCTCAAAAAGCACTCAAAATATATTGACTATGATTACCAAGGCTTCAAAGTTCACGTAAGGAAAAAAGTCTTCAATATTAGTGCAACCCGAGCCAGGTTGCTGTTTTCAAGCATCTGTGCTTGACTTCTGCTGTCCCTTCCCATGCTCTCTAGACATCAGAAAACCACTGATACTGTACTCCTCAATGATGTCCTCAAAGTCACGCCTTCCTGATCATTCTGCAGACTATTTGAACATACAGGGATGGATAGATAGTAAGGCGAAGGATAAGAATTTCCCTCAGTTGTTTCAGTCTAGGATTCTCTAATGTGATCAAATGATAAAATCCAATTGTTTCCCTATTGCATTGCCTCCTACAAAATGGACTAAAGAATTATTGAATTTTTAAAAACTGGTCAAAGAACCCACATTTAAGCCATTGACATTGAAATCTGAAGAACTCTTCTATTCTTCCTGGGCGAGGTGGTATCAGCTACCAACTTCACCCTGCCAGAATTTCCCTCCTTTCTTCTGTTTTTGCTTTAATTTCTATTTTTTGAAAGAGAAATTATTGATCTATTTCGGAGATGTATTTTTATTCATTGGATTTACTGTCCAATCTGTTGAAAGTTAACTGAGATCTTTTTCTCAATCTACACTGGCCTAATGTGCCATGAAAAAGTAAATAGCAGTTTGGACAAAAAAGATATTTCCTATGTATCATACTTATCAAGCAAAAATTAAAGGGTGAAGTATTAGAAACAAATTAAAGTGAAAAATAATTAGTAAAATAAGCTCACGCGACACAAAATATAACCTTTAGAATCCCAAACGTGAGCTCTTGTATGGATTACGTAATGACTCAGATATGTTCCTACACGTGTCAGATGGCGGTGGCAGCGCGCTTCAGAGAATGGATGTAAGACGTACATGGGATTACACACAAAGAGCACCAGTGTGCTCTGGCTCTTAATAAGTGCTCAACAGCAACTGTTCTTATAAACAGAGTCACCACTCAAAGTAAGATCTGTTTTCTAATGCAAGCTGGTCCCTGAGGATGTCAACAGCCTCTACATATACAAGTCAGGCATGGTGAGATAGTGGTGTGTGTGAGGTATTCTTCCCCATTGCTCACCATAAAATAACAAGCCAAATATTCTTAGGCTCCACTTTCTCATCTGTTTAATGAAAAGAATAAAGGTCCATTCAGATTGGGATTTAAAAAAATAATCTAGATTAAACTCTTAATACTCTGCCTCACTCATAGCGCACACTCAATCAATATGTGAAATTATTAAATAAGTTGACTCAATCACATAGATATCCAATTCATGAAGTAGGAGTTAGATTTTTTGTTAGGTTTCTGGAAATGCATGACCCAGCGAGTGAATATCTGACTACCTTCCTTTCAGAACAATCTTCAGTCACGTCACACCTGGTGGAAGGCCTAATTCTTCTGAGTGTACTTGAAGAACATCCACAGTGACATCGCTGCAAGCAAATACTGCTCAGCAAGTACATGGTCTATTAACAGTGGAATGATAGTCCCTGAAATGAGTTTGTGAAGACCAAGTATCTGAGGCCTTTGTTAGTGTAAAGACAGAGAGCTACTAGAGCCAGGAAGATTCACTGTGTACTTTTTTATTTGATTTTGCAGGGCTCAAGAAGCACTTTTATTGGGGCTTCTCCACATGTTTTCATTGCCTTGTCCTCTGTGCCAGAAAACAGTGTGTTCAGTTAGTTTTCTCTTACTTTCATTTGAAGTAAATTTACTAAGTAATTGCAAAATGTTTGCTATAGCCATGAATTTGTAATATATATTTTAAAAATGTTATCAGCCTTGAAATTATTAATTTTATATTTAATATGTGTTTTATGAATTGATTTTTAATGTATACTAGTAATCCTGTTATATCCAATTCTGCAAACAAACTGGAAAATATTGAAAATAATGTTTTTACATTTTTGATGTGCTACCTGCTAAGACCTCACAGAAAGGTTGGTCTGTGAAAGATTTTGTACTCAAATATTTCCTCAGATTGGAGAGGTGTGTGCATTTATTTAGAAAACATTCCATGGGCCTGCTTCACTATTACTGCTTGCTGACAAAACAGGGAATCAGACACTCCTTGGGGACAAAGTCCATGGGTGAGGGATTTCTGCAAGATCTCTCATTCTGATTCATCCTCACTGCTGTCCATCTCCTGACCTCCAATGGGAGATCTGTCATTGCACCTGGAGGTGAGTATGCACTTCTATTTCTGCCAGTACCATCAGCCTAGCCAGGGGTCCAAGCTGGGGCCTGATACTCACATGCTGTTGTGTGTATCTCCTTCAGCTCATGAGGACTGTGATGCTCTGGAAAATGGTACGGATGCTGCCACAGTAGCCCCCTACATATATTGTACTGGCTCAGAAGTCTCCTTGTGCCCAAATATTGACAAATGTAGCTTGTCATTGTTTCCAGGGACTTGCTTAACACGGGATCCATTGGATCTTCTTCCTGTGAACACCTTAGTCTAACCTCCATTTTTTTCTCACAGTGTTTACATTTTCCTGGTACATTCTGATATTTTGTTTTGTTGCTGGTAGTGGATATTAAAAATGAAGCTATAACCTCAGCCCTTTCAAAATTTCATTCTGAGAATCTTTCAAGTTGTCCATGTGCACCTCCAACTTGTTACTCTTCTACCTCAGCCTCCTAGTAGCAAGGATTATGGGCATATGCCACCATGCTCAGCCTGTGTTCTAGTTTAATCCTCTGCCCCTGCAATCTATGTGTCTTATGTATTTAAATCTGAGTGAGGTCAGTGTTCCTGTCTTTTTCAATCCAGGAAGATATTCAGCCCTTATATAAATTAATTAATTCTGTAGACATAAGAGGTAGTGTTTAACTTTGCTCCTCCATGGCATATTAGTTTAACATCTTCCAATTTCACTGAATGAGAGAAGATTTCTCGATTTATTAACAGCAGTTGACCATGCATATTAAATTGTTAGGGCTCTGTCACCAGGTACCTCAGCCCGAGTCCCTTATGCTTTTTGTTCCATCATTGTGAAGGCTGGAGGTCCACAGTTAAGGTGTTGGCCGGGGCCCTGAAGGTGCCAGGGAAGGATATATTCTGGACCTGTCTCCTAGCTTCAAATTGTTGATTTGTGGCGGTTCAATTTCAGTCTTCACAGAGCACATTCTTCCTGTATATTTGTGTTCAACTTTCTCCTTTGTTTATGGACACCCTTTATACTGCATTTGGGGCCTAACCTATCCCAAGATGAGCTTATCTCCACAAATTACTATGGGAGATACTTGTGGCTGATCCCACTCTCCTGCTTGCTGTTACGACATATGGTGAGAAGAAAGACTTACAGACAAAATTAAAGAGACAGAGTCAGTGAACTGGGATGACCAGTGTTTGAATAAGCAAAGGTTTGAGCTAGCAAAAGCCCTGGCTAGGCAAAGCCACTAATATTTATTGGTGATGTAATCATAGTTAAGTTGGGATGAGAGCTCTGAGTAGTTGCTAGGGATACATTGCTGACAGAGGCATGCTTATAAAAGAAGGGACAAAGCATTCTCATATCAGGCTGGGGACAGAATTTGGGTAATACTCACTCCGACCTCAGCTGGATGTTATCTCTTATGCTGAGGTCAGACTCACTTCTTAAAGTAAGGGGTTAACTCTCTACAGCCTGAGCTCCTGACAACCTGCTTCGGGCCTAATCAATGGATGATCTCCTTCAAATTACATCTGCAATGAACCTGATTCTAAAACAAATCACATTTGGAAGCACTCCAGCATTTTTTGGAGAGGTTAAAGGAGCATAGTTTAACCTATAGCACTTTTCAAAATACCTTTTCAACTAAAAGTTTAGTTATATGACCAAGTGAAATTTTATTCTTCACTAATTTCTAAACATTCCCTATTTGGAACACACATACTATTAATTCTTGGTAAGGAACTTTATGGAGTTTATAAAGCAGGTTTTAATCACTGTGAAAGAAATTCAATGTGCAATTAAAAGGGTGAAATCACAATCTATAGCCTTTATGTTTTTAATATGTAAATTATGTCTTTTGCAGCAGGCAGATAGATGCTGAACTGAAAATAAAGATAGTTGTCAACTATACTGATATGCCTGATGTAATTAAATATATTTATTGTAAATTTTTATTTTCATAAAGCAATCTGTCTCTTGGTAATATCCTGTGTTTCACTAGACTATTATCTTAGACTTATTGTTAAGATACTATTACTATAATGAAGGCATATGTATATTTCTGTGTGTATCAGAATATGACTTATCATCCTTAGTGCATTAAATTTATATGACTATTCCATAAAATAAAACCCTACCAGTCTCATTAGTTGAAAAAATTTTTTCTATGAAGTAAGCATAAGTTTGCTTTTGCATCAAGTTAATAAATCAATGAAGAAAAATAATTCACTTTCAAACTTCTTAAGAACTTGATATTCTAACCTACCTGAACTTCAAAAATCAGCCTTTTATAAAACAGAATTTTGGATATGAAAAGAAATAAAGAAATCATCATATACTTTTCCCTTACTCTTCAAGGGCAAAGATAAGGGCATTAGATTTATACTGATATGATCTTGGGAAGTTTGTCAAACTCCAAGCTGTTGATGTGAATTAAATCAGATCACGTGGTTAGTTATCAGAGGTTCTCCTGTGCTGCCAGACCCCATCCAGCTGAAGCAGTCTGTGCCTGGTTCTGGGGTAGTAAACAGGTGTTTTCTGTTCTCTGAGCATTTTGGATGGAATCCAACTCAAATTTGGACCAAGAAGTGGCTCAGAGTAAAAATTTCTACCCTAAGGAGATAACAAGGAATGGGTGAGTCTCTCAAGAAGACTTCCTTTCCAAATTAGCCTAGAGACTACAAAGAGGACTGCCTAATAGAAGAAAGAGCCCAGCACACAGAGCCTGCAGAGCGAAGACCAAGAAGCCCACAGCAGACGAGGGAGAAGCTGGTCCCCAGATTGCCCAGTCCTCTCTATAGCACATCTTTGTTTTTGCCTCTTTATGTGAAAATTTTACCTCCTTATTTTCCTTATTTTATCATTTTATTTTATTTTTGGCATCGTTAGGGATTGAACCTGAGGCCGTGCAGCATGATGGGCAAGTGCACTGGCATCAAGCTGCACACAGCCTGCTCACCTCCCACTGCCTGAGATGACCTGAGTTGTTCTTTCCTTCTTACAGGATAAAGTGCCTCCATACACATACCAGAGCACTTGAGTTCCATGAGTGTTTATTGAGCCCCACCTAGTAAGTGCCAGCTCTGAATTAGAAATGGTCAGGTTTCCACGAGGGCCTAGAATAAATCTGCCTGCCTGTCTGCCTGTCTCCCTCTCCGCCTGTCTTTTTCATGTATGTATGTATATATATATATTATATATATTTTAATCTATCTATTTATATACATCTATATACATCTATCTATCTATTTATCTATCTATACATATATATTGGGAATATACATTCCCACATCAGTCTCTTCCACTAATAGAGGACCAACTCTGTTCCAGTGTGGCATGGACAGCCATACTGAATCAATGATTAGAACTGGTCAATCAATGGCTGGGGATTTAGCTCAAATGGTACTGCTTCTCTCTTGGAAACACAAGGGTAATTAGTCAGATGAGGTAGTAACTATTTAATTTAACCATGTAACTTTGGAGAATTAAATTCTCTGAGCCTTGCTTCACCATCTTGAAAGATGTAGAAATTAATCTTAAGAGATCTCTCGTACAAGCCAAAGAAGATAAGGTATTGGAAATACTACGCTCTGTGCTGGCTCACAAGTGACTTACTCCTCCTCTCCCTCTCCTTCCTCTTTTTGGTTCTTGTTATCAACAAATTCACATGCAGTCTTAAAAATCCCCCTTAAGTTTCATGCTAAGGGTCGTCTCCCTAAACTTAAGCGGAGTATGTTTCATTATGCTGGGTGGGTCCTTCTTATTGTAACATTCATGTCTTGTGTCACATATGCTGCTTGACCTTAAACGACACCAAAGACAAATCATTTTCTTCATGTCTTCATGTCTCACAGCAAAACTTGACATTTCTTCAGAATAGGCATGATGAAATCATTCTTTACTCTTTCCACTCTTTGAGGTCAGGATATGAGAAATATTTCTTTTCTTGAAATAGACTCCAAAGTGTATAACACATAGCAATTCCTCTGTGACAAATGTGAATCTCTGAGTGATTGACTTTGCTTTGCTCCTTCATCCTCCGGACTCCTAGTTGTCCAGCGATTCCATTCCTCTTTTGCAGGGCTGCCTCTGGAAGACTCTCAGTATTTGTCTCAGTGACTACAATAATATTGTTTTCCGAAAATTAAAGGAATTATTGCAGTAAACACACTTGGAAACACTCTTTAGTGATATGAAAAGACAGCACACATGGTTAAGAACTCCTTGAAAGATCTGCAGCTGAAGAGAGCATCTGCAGGTTGGGAGAGTGACGCCATCCAGGTCAGTTGGTCATCTGCTCCCAGGAAATCTTAGAGGAGCCGACTGTAGTTGCTGCCTCTGGTTCCTCATTGCTTCTGTGCTTAGCTTGCCCGAGTCAGCATTCTGCCTGCACTACACAATGAAATGGCAGCTTTGAGACCCAAACCCCTTCACATGTAGAACACACACTTATAATGAAGCAAACTCTCCCTTCTCGGTCTTCATCTTATTTGACATTCTGATGCATTTGAAAGCAAATTATCCCACCTTTTTATTTCTTTTTGGTTTAACACCTTCCTCTGTTGACTTTGAGGACTAGTTTTCCTTTTAGTTTGTTGCCTATTTCCTGTTACCCTCTTTCCCCCACTTCTGTTTCTCTATTAGGCCTCCTATTGTTGGAACTCCCACAGACATGTCTATTTTCCCTTTATACTGTCTACCCATGTGATCCTGCATTTTTGGTTTCAAGTGCTACTTCATATTAATAACTTTTTCTTTTCAGTACTAAATGTCAAACTGTGGGACTTGTGCATGATAAGCAAGCTCCCTGTGGATGAACTACACCCCCGCTCGAGACTGCCAAATCTTTTTCTCTACTTAAAATGTCTGTCCTGAACCACAGCTTCCCACACCCAACTGTCTATCCAATTTTACACCTGATTTTCTAGGAGGCCTCTTACACCTTAATAGGGCCAAAAAGACCAATGACTTGTGTCAGTAATTTCCATTCTTAGCTTTCTCTGGGTTAACAGATGGCATCAATTTCCCACATGGTTGGTTGAGCCAAAAACCTAGGATTGACACTTGACTCCTGTTTTCCCCTCATACACTTCATGCAACCCTTATCCAAATCACCACTGCAACCTTCCGTTAACCATTGCAAAGGCATCACAGTATATCTCCTTGCCACAAATTCTGTAATATATTTTCTCCACAACATCCAGTATTATCAATATAAAGCACAAATCAAATTACATTCTTCCATCATAAAAAACTCCAATGGCTTCTCACTGAGCTGACAAGGAAACTTAAATATTTACCTTGTCCTTGAGGCCGTACATGGCATCAGCCTTACTCTTTAAACTCTATGCCTTCTTCTCTTAGCCTATTTTATTGTATATTTCCTTCTATCTTTCCCCAAGATTTTTATATTGCTCTTTTTCTTCGGGATACTTTTGTTTGGGATTTTCAAATGGCCATATATAAAAAATAACTATCCAGATGCTAGTTAATCTTGAGATTGTCTACTTGGCTAGATTAAGAGACTATTGGGGATATGACTGAGTTGCAAGGACAATAAAGTCATTGGCGGGTTGAGCCACTGATAAGTCCATAAATTAATGAGCTATTAGGAGGTGGGGCTGAGTTGAAGGAAGTGGGCTCTGAGAGTGTGACCTCTGGCAACTGTATCTGCACCCTGACCTCTTTCTCTCTGGCTCTATTCCACCATGACATGGTCACCCACCATGACATTTCTACTTCAAAGTTAGCCATCCATGAATCGGAAGCTTTGAAATCGTGAGTTGGTGCAAAATTCTCTGCAAGTTGTACATGTTGAGTGTTTTGTCCTGACAACTGAAAGGCTGATCAGTACAATCCACTAGATATTAATAAATGCTGTCTGATGCTGAAATAGGTATAGTGACATAGACATTTTCATACTTGTTGGTAGAAAGACAAATCTTCATAGCAGTTGGGCTAGATTTCAAACTTGCTATGCAGATTTTAGTTATTTTTATGCCTATTCATTCATGTAGCTATAAAATATGTCTATATTTTAGAATATAAATTTAATTAAAAAGTATTTATTAATATTTATCATAATCTAACCTTATTAGGATAATAAATATAATATAGTTATGAAGCATGGAATCATGGAAATTTTAATTAGATACTTAAAATAAAACTTACAAGATTCATACTAATGCAAGTATTCCCTCTTCAAATAAACCCCATTTAAAGAGTACGAATATAAATATACAAAGATTGATGATAATATTATGGTACTTTAGCTGAATTGCTTTTCTCTAATTTACACCTTTACCTCTATTGTTATAAGCATATGATAAAAAAACAGGAGTACATATAATAAGTTTGATGAGGGTTGATTTTAGTTTAGCTCTATATCTCTAGTAATCTGTCATTTTTTAATTATTTCAAAGGATTTTTTAGATAATGAAAAATATTTAAAAAAACAAAATCTTATAATAAATATGCATATGTTAGTGGCAGAGGACATTGCTCAGTGGTAGAGAGCTTGCTCAGAATGCCCAAAGCCCTGGATTCTATCACAGCTTCCACAAAAAGTTCAACCTACTGTTCAAACAACAATAATGACAACAGCAAATTATATTCTCACCATCTTTTAAAAGGCATTAATATTTAATCACTTTTCTTTTGTCTTTTCTCCTCAATAATTAGCTAAAAAGTCAACATCAGTAAGCTCTGTACATGACTCAAATCATTTTATTTCATACATGTTTTAAACAATAGTTCCTATGTGTTTTTTTAAATTAATAATACCACTAGTTTTGTGCCCATAATCAGTCATTAAATACTTCTCCTACTTACAGTTGAATCTGACCCTTGAGTTTATAAGAACTGTTTTTGTAGGATTTTTTTTGACTCACATATTTCATTCACTTCCACAGTTTCTTCCGAATTTTAACCTCTAGGAATCTCAATTATTTTCAACCTTTCTTTTCATCAGAAGATTTTACTTTGTACTTGAGTAAGAAAATAAAAGTCATTAGGCAAAATACCAATTTTTCTTTCCCGCACCAGGATTGATATGAACTTGATGTGAACCAGCGCTCTTACATGCAGAGATGTCTCGCATGGCTGGTCCATATGATTATGTCTATGCTCAAAACAGATTCATTAATATTTTCAAAATCACCTTCTTCACCACTTCAAATATGAATTTTAAAATCATTCCTACCTTCACATTCAGCTGAAAGCTAATTTCTGTCTTACCTTTTCATCTTTGTACTAGTAACCATTCTGAACTTATTCCTTCTTTTTTCAACCTTTTTCATTGACTGTGTGTGATGTATTGAAGTTCTCATCAACAGTAAAAGCAGATATGAAAATAAAATATATGTATGGAGATTTTAAAGCTAGTCTCCATATATATATGCAGAAGAACTGGATAGTTTTATCAAAAAATCCAAGGCACTGAAAATACAAAAACAAAAAGAGAAAATGTTATTTTAGAGTGCGACAGACTTAAAAGAGACAAATACTGTACTTGGAATCATATGTTTGGATGTGGATTCCAACAAATCAGTTGTAAAAGGTTATTTTTTGAGGCAAAATGATTTTAAATTTCTTCAGACAATGAAAGAAGCTACTGAATATTTTGACGGTTTTTCTTTAAAAAAAAAAAACAAACACACATAAACAAAAATGTTTTTACTTTAGCCTCATTTCCTTTCAAGGTTTCTTTCTCTCCTATTCTGCCCCTCCCTCTCCAATTCCTCGCTCTCCTTTCTCACTTCTTTCTTTTTCCTCTGCTTATTCTCTGTCAGTTTTAGAAATAACTATCTTCCTAAGTACCCCCTTCTTGTTTACTGACAGCAATCTGACTTTCCGTGCAGTTTTCCTGCTACTGATCTATGGATGTGCTTTCCACCTCTGTCTTCTGCTAGTTCATTCTCTACCCTCATGATTAAGAGGCTGTTTTATCTTCATTAAGGGAACACAGGCTGAAGAGAGGGGTGGGGTGGGGGTGGGGTGGGCGGGGGTGAAAGGTGGGGGTGGGGAAGGCGGGGGCTGGGGGAGTTCTGCTGACAGAGAGCTAAGATTTAACCTGCATGCTTTGTTCACATAAAGATTTGATGTTTTCCTTTATTCCCCTCCAGTATCGGGGATCAAACTCAGGACTTTGAAGTTGCAAGGGAGGCAGAGGCGTCACTGAGCCAAATCCCCAGTCTATCGAGAAGAATTTTTAAAAAGTGACAGTCTGGAAGAGCACAGAAACCCCACTGGAGCACAAGCTGAACTCCACCTTCTAGTCTGCTAACCACTGTGCTCTTCCGAATCCACGGAATGTGTTTGGATTCCCGGTCTGCTGAGCCGGCAATGGATGAGGATCCTTTTCACTGGAAGAAACAAGCCCTTAAATAAAGACCAAAGTCTTCACAGGTCCTCCAAGGCCCGATGCGTCTAGGGCCGCCTTTTGCTCCGTGGCACAGGCTCTGCTTCGTGCCCTACGCCACCCCACACCACGCCACTCTCCATGCTTCCTCCGCCGGCAAGTCCTTCGTGCCAGCCCTCCCGGGACCTGCCCCCTCTGTCCCCAGGAAGCAGCAACTGCAGAGCTCCGCACCATCTCAGTACTTTCTCAGAAAGACAATTTTCCCTCAAATGAACCGGTACTTATAACTTGCTCTGACCTCCATTTGTTACTACCTTTTCTCCACAATGAGGCTATAACTGCGTATTTCCCATCTCTGAGAGGAGCCTGGGGATTTAGCTCAGGGGTGTCACGTCTGTTTCCTAATCTCTGTCCATTATAATACAGTATAGATTCCAGAAGGTATGGCCGACATCTTCAATTTTTACCCTCACTAATCACTAGTGTCTTACAATTTGTACATTCTTAATTAGTCCTCAGTCTCCCCAAATATAAGACTTAAAACTTGACTTCTCTCTGCTCTGAATCTAACGTGCTCCTGCATTGTTCACGTTTCTCCTTAGTTCTGTTCTAAACCTACATACCAAAGGAGCCTCACAAACTTTGAAATTAAAAAGTAAAATTGATATCCTTCTAAATCTCAACTACTAAAAAGTATTAAAACTTAGTAGCTTCTCCTTCCCTGTGGAAAGCCTCCTTGTCTTGGCTGTAAGTTCTCCAAGTAGTATTCTGCTCACAGAAATCCCTGTTTTTCTGATCCTCGTGTCCTTCCCCAATACAAATGACTTCAGTGGTCACTTAGATGGGTGACGTCCCACTCTCTCGATTTTTTTCAACACCAAAGATTTGTACTTTCACTGCACCTCAGTCACACATAATCATACACCCTGAACCTTGTAACTAGCCTAGACTAATTCTCACTGAAAATCTACAGCTCCAGTATCCCATTCTTCCTATAATTTTAATGTGTCCTGTCCTTATATTTGTCCATATGTTTGCCTTTATTTCAGTACTTATCTTGCTCCACCACTGTGTAACTGTTGATAGTATTGTTTGTAAAAATTGTACAACATCTTTTCTAGTCACATAGAAAACCTTTTCCCTAACCCTTTCCTTCCTCCGCCCTGCTCTTACACTGCCCTGACCTCTCTAACTACTGTGTCTCCTGCTTCTGATCAGACTTACTGCTTTCTCATTTGGCTATCTGTCTAGGTGATTCACATGGTTTGGGCAGCTTTCACATTAAGGTTACTCTATGTGTCTATACATTCGTCCATCTATCACTCTATTTATTCGGCTTTGCAAACTTGACCTCTCTCCTGAGATACAAACTTGAATAATCAAAAGTCCTTTTGAATCTCTTTACTCGGATACGTTCTTCAAACTCACATCTCATCCTCACCTCCAACACCTTTTCTATCCTTATCCGTTCTTTCTGTTAGTTTTCTTTTCTTTTCTTACTATTTTCATGGCTAGTCATCATGATCAGGCACTCATGAATCACTCTGAATTCCTCCTACTTCCTCCTCTCCACACATTCAGTTAATCATTGAATACATGTCCCATTTCCTAAGTGGTTTGAGTCAGTGTTCCTTTTCTATTTGATATGACTTTCTTATTTCACTTACTAATTACTTTCCTCACCCAGAATATCACATTAGCCTCCTACCTTTGTTTATCTCCCACTATTTGAATTACTCATTATTTCCATTGGCATATTCCAGTAGCCTCCTACCTTCCTCTGGCCTCTGGAGCTTTTACAGTCATCTTTGATACTGCCACTAGAATGATTTGTCTGAAATGAAATTCCAGTTACTTCCCTGCTGAAACCTCTTCCAAATCAATCTGGCAAGAAAAGTTCAAGGTCTGAAGTGACAATGGCGATACTTACTACTGCTACGATTGTATAGCTATCAATATCAATCTCACTGAGACCCACTCTAACCTTCCATCTGTTCTCTTTCACCACCGGTGTCCTAGACTAGAGTCTCAGAATTTCTAATATCACACTGTTGCAGTGGAACCCTAATTGACTATTACTTGCTGTTATTTTCTTGCCTGCCAAGCCATTTGCCAGATGGCTGCATAATTTTTTTTCCTGAAGTATTGATATAATTGCATCAATTTTTTGCTAATATCTTTGTTACATGATCAACCTTTTGAAAATGTACTCATTCATTCACATATACAGTCAACAAAGGTTAAGTAAGTTTTATTAAGTAAGGATTGTGCTGCAGTTTCCAGCAACATAGCAAATGGGTTCTGGGACCAATTTGTATTTCCAGCTCTTGACATCTCCTTCCATTTCTGCTTGTCATTCTTCACCTTGGTTCAGTGTAGTTGGTCCCCTCTTTCCCTTTAGAACTCAGTGAAGACATTACTTTGGAAAATATTTCTGAATCTTTAATATAAATCTTTCTGTTCTCCAAAGCATATTACAGCACTATCCTTGCTTTTTGTCACCACTTATCTGGGCTATTTATCTATTTTTCTTTTAGTACTGTTATTTCCATAAAGACAAAGAACTCTTTTTTTCCCTCAACTCTGGATACCCAGTGTTTGAACATAAACTTTATTTGGGAAGAGAATGAATGAAGTATACAATTCATGCTTCATTGTAGTATTAGTCTAAAAAATCAAGTTTTCAACCAAATAGATGCACTGTGTTTAAGTGGTCTGTATGCTGCCTTATCTTAGTTATATTCCATTAATGTTGAATGTACCCCAAATGTTTCCATCCACAGTCCCTTTCCATGCTCTGTCCACTCCCAGGAACCCCCTCACTTTTTCTTAAACTGATGCTTACTCCTCTTGCTCCATCACTAGTCTGCCTCTATTAGAAACACGGCTCCTGCCTGTGCCCTCTTGTACGGTCAGTACATGTCCACTCTTCTGCATTTCTAAGATGGAACACCTGTTCCTACTGAGCTCAGAGCTCTGTAAGGCTAAAATTCACATCTCCAGAAATAAGGGACAAATATGTCTTGGATATTTGATCCTATGCTAAATGATTGCCTATGACGTATCTTAATCCTTTAAGGGAACTTTACAAAATAGACAATATTGTCTAGTTTTATAGGTAAACACTGAAAAGTTGACACTGAAAATTGAAGGGATTCAGTAATTTGCCAAAGTAAAAATAAGTTAATAAGGTTATAATAAATTTAGTTTTAAGTTATTAAATGGTGACGCCAAGGCTCAAAATAAGGTAAAGCTGATTTCAAGAACAAATATTGCTATGCCTGCCTCTGTTTTTTATTTTTATATCTCAAGCAACTAACTCCATGCTTTCCACATAAAAAAATCAAAGTGGTATAAACAAACTGAAACAAAATGAACAGCCATCTCCTTTGATGTTCACTAACTATGTGTTGGCTAAATTTTTATGGCTCATAGTTTTATTCATGAGCTTTAATATACAAGCTAAAAGGTGACCTTTTACCTTCCATTTTTGGTAGCTTGGGCCAATGGCTTCACTTTCAAAGTAAAACAAGTCAAGCATTGAGAGGAATACTGTGTATTCGTGATTCACTTCTTCCATGTGACTATCAATTTTGCTATCTATGAAAGTACAGGTAATCTAATGTGTTTTTAAAGTCTAATCTATTCTGGCAATCCTCAAGCCTGTAACTCTATTAGTAGAGAAGACATAAGTATAACACAACAGAAATGTATGGAGAACCAACTCAGAATGTTGGAAATTCTCAGTACCTTCTGTAAAATAGTAACTTCAGTTAAAAATACTATACAAAGTACTTACTGTGTAATTTCCAGAAAGGTAACACAATTTCAGATTAAGAAGAAAACTTTAAAGAATTATATTTGTAATGGAATGCTCTTTTTTTTAATTGTTCACCAATGAGTTCCTGTGTCATTTTTAGTTTATAATCTGACAGATTCTGAGTCAAATTTGTAGCCTTGGAGAGTTGGGTCATACTTGTGTACAAGTCAGCAAAGTTCTTTCCCAGTGATATTTACATATCAATATTTTAGAGGAAAATAAAATCATGGACACATGAAGAACATTTTTAGATGCTGAACTTATAACTATGTTCTCCAAATCATTAAACCAGTGAAATATTTGATGGAAAAGAGAAAAAGCACCTCAACAGCAAAACCTGAGCACGTGTATTGTTTATTTTTATATATTTTCTGAAAAGGAGCTAGGGTAGGAAAGTGGACATAACTAACAACAGATTTCCTTTAAAAGTGGAAGTCATTGTAGTAATTGTTATTCTTGGGGTTTCAAAACATGGATATTTATATGTACTAGATTTGTCCCACAGAATTTCAAGAGTCTTCTGAAACGATCTCATTAAGCTCTGTTTGATTATATTGCTCATCAGAAAAATAGAGATTTAGAATTAACAATCTGTTTACTTTTGAGTTGTTTCTTTGGTACCAACCTCCTTATGTGTCCTTGTAATTGGCGAATAATGCTGTATTTGTCATTTGTATGTTTGCTCACATATGATTTTCCCCAACAACTTAATGTTGTGAAGTCATTATGGGGAGGAGAAAGCTTTAGGAATCTATGAAGAAGACTGGATATCCTCAAACATGCAGGTAGAGACTAGTTTAGTGGACTCAAATAATGCTTCACTTTCTAATATTAAATTCCTTAGGAAATGCTTACTAGAGATAAGCTACAAAGACATTTTCTTATTTCAAAACAATATAAAAGTTAACTCTGAATTATATTTTAAATTTTTGTCAAATACTTTGTTAGTAAAAACATGATGGACTGTGAGGCTGGTTCCCCAGACTGCGCCCCAAAGGGAGACATCAACCCAGGGCCGAGCCTGCAAAGCCTGATGGATTGAACATAAATATAGCAGACACTTAACTGTGCTGATGATGCTATCAGGAGTGCTAATTGTGCTTATTAGTGTTCTGACTTGAGCATTCCATAGCCTTTATGCAATTTGTCCAATCCTATTCCCATAAGCTTTCTCACTTTAGTATGCAGTTTTGGAGACAGTGAGTGTGCATTGTGGTACAAACACCTCCAAACTATATATTTCATCAGCAAGAGTAAAGTTAAAAATTCAAGAGTTTTAAATCAAATTACAAGAAATACAGAGGCAGAATATAAGAATATGAAAAAATAAAGATTTATGATTCCTAATCCTTGTATTCTATTTTCAAAGGTATTTTTTCATCTCTAAACCCACCACTGAAGATATGTGGTTGCCTAATACATATGTCTAACAAAACTGCATGTACATGTGAATACATACAGTAGTTGCTCTTTAATTAAAAATAAAATTTAAAAATTTAAAGGGAAAAGTCAACTGACTTAATTTTCCTTATAGTATTTTAACATTTTTATTTCTTAAGACATTGACATATCAATTGGGGGACTCAATATTTTATGACTTTTTCAGAGGCTCAGTGTTTTAAACTTTAAGACATGAAGTTGCATAGTTGCACAGTTGGAAAGATACCACACAGTTTTAGGATTGTGTCTAACAACTTTTGAAAAGATAAATGCAAACATTTTCAAACTTTGCCATTGAGTGAAGGAGACACACAGTTGGCATCTGACAACATGTTTATAACTTAGATTTATAATTTCCCCTAAAAATCTCATGTGCTCAAAAGTAGGGCTTTGGAAGGTGATCAGATAATGGGGGAAACTGGGAGGTGGTTCCTGGTTGAAAGAAGTAGGTCATTGGGGGTGTGACTAGAAGGTTGTGATCTTGTTTCTGGCTCCTCCCTTTTCTCCATCCTGTTGGCTGACTTGGGTGAGCAGCTTCCCCTGTCAGCCACTCCATGCTGACCATGGACTGAACTTTCTTCAACTGTGAGCCAAAATAAACCTCTCCCCTTTAAGCTGCAGGTATTGAGTCTTAGTGCCTGAAAAATGACTAACACAGACACATAGGCCAGTAGCAGGTGGTATCTTCCTAGTGGATGGGAATGTAGAGATTGATGGCAGAAACCACTTTCTGGCATAACAGTGAGACTTTGCCAAGGAAGGGGGACATGAGATACCAAAAATCAGCCTCAGGGCATTTGACTACATATGTGTAGATGTTAAATATCATTGTATAGATCATTGCTCTACATTAATTAATTGGTTATATGAGTCATGAATCATATATTGCACATCTCCTTTTTTTCCAGGTACTGTACCCAGTGAGAGAGAGAGAGAGACAGAGACAGAGACAGAAAGACAGAGAGAGAGAGAGAGAGAGACAGAAAGACAGACAGAGAGACAGAGAGAGAGAGAGATAGAGAGACAGAGACAGAGAGACACAGAGAGAGAGAGAGAGAGACAGAGAGAAGACAACCTCTATCCTCAAACAAGTCAGTAGCCAGTAATGTGTATGTAGTACTGTAGAAGCAGAGGAGACACTCAGAATGCGGTTAGGAAAAGCTAAAATGTATACAGATAATGCTTACATTTAGAATCCAAGAAAACCCAGAAACTTGCCAGATAAATAAATGGGAGTAGAAAAGTTTTAGGCAGAGAGAATGGAATGTGCTAAGGAAAGAAAAAAGATCACTAGAATTTTAGGAAATACAAGTGGATATGGTCAAAGCACAGTGTAGCGGTGTGTGTGTGTGTGTGTGTGTGTGTGTGTGTGTGTGTGTGTGTACGTGCATGCTCATGCGTGTGCATATGTGAACATATGGATGCAAAATGTGGGCAGTGGGAGTAGTAACAAAGGGGGTTGGAGGCTGAAAATGAAGTTAAAGAAGCAAGTAAAACACAGGTCATAAAGTCTTAACAACAATTTGAACTCTGTGTTTTTTGTAAATAAATTATCTCGAGTCACCTCTCTCATCTGTTTTCCATGACAGCATTTTCAAACCTTTGCTGGGTGCTCACCTTCCAGAGGGTAGTAGCCATGACTGTGTAAACCATGCTTGTGTCTGCAGTAACAAGCACGGCAGCCAAGACACGGGGGGTGTTCACTAATTACAGGTGGAATGAATGAATGAGGAAACATACGTCTTCTCAGGCTTTCAGCTCTCTTCTAACTCCTTCCCTCATTTTTACCTGAGAGAAGGTCATAATCATATTTTTGTATTAGCTTCCTAGGGATTCCATAACACTATGACTAAAACAAACAAAAAACCCTAAAAAGCGGCTGAAACAATGGAAATTTTGTGTCTCACACTTCTGAAGCCTGGAAACCCTAGATCAAGATGTAAGCAGTGAAAGAGAAAAGGTTTATTTGGGTTCTCAGTTTTGGAGGTGCCAGTTTGTGGTCAGTTGGCCCTGTTGGCTATGGGCTTGTGGCAGTGCAGCACAATGCGGCTGATTGGATTGGAAGGTCACAAGGAAGTCATGTGGCAGAGTGAGCCAGCTCATCTCATGGCCCTGGGAAACAAAAAGAGGAAGGGGAAGATTCCCACACCCTCTCTGAGGGCACACACCCAGTGACCTAGAGATTGCAATAAGCCCTGCCCTCCAGAGGACTCCACAACCCCGCACTAGCACCACACCCTGGGAACCAAGCCTTTACCACATGAGTCTTTGGGACATTCCAGAACCAAGCTGTAACAGTGGTTTATTTGTATACATGAGCCCCAGTTGCCCAGATGTAAAATAGAGATGGTGATTAATAATAATAATAATAATGATGATGATGATGATGATGATGATGATGATATCTTCCTTACTGCAGGTTATGAAGATCAAATGATGTTTCATGCGAAAGCATTGGTACAGGAGGTAGCTTCTTGATAAATGTTTTCTGAATCTGACTCCTAAAATTTCCTTTGTTATTCTTAGACAAAAACCAGAGAATTTGTATAAAGTCTTATCTCCTTTGAAGCTGAGAAGCTTTCCAGGGCTTTATTAAAAAACATTTGGTGAGTGACTGATGCAAACTTTTCACAAAAAAAGCCAAAAGAAAAAGATAAATTTGTGAAAGAAAAAATAATTGTAATTTGAATTGTAACATTCGAGATGTAAACTATTATTGAGATTATTTAAGAGAATTATGTATTCCTTGGGACCTTAAAAGGTGCACAATTTTGCTTTCTCTGTGATGCTTTGCATTAGGTTAATATCAGAACTGTTAGATGAAGCAGTTGCATTCTCATTTAACCTTTAGAGAACAAGGATTAAATCATAAATAAAATAAAGTAGTGTGTTAATACTGCAGGTAATAAAATTTGTTACTTTAAATTTACAAATATGAAACAGCTACACCAACATATCATTTGGTGTGAGTTGATAATTCTGTCATTTTTATAGGTAGATTAAGTCAAACCTTTATTTATTTTTCTTGATGCTCCATCTGTTTCTAAAGGAAGCTGAGGTAGTAAATACAATACACATGGATTACATTTACAATAAAACACACACATAATACACAAAATCAATACAGAGGTCAGAGAAAGCCCATGTAAACTGTGCTTATCAGTCTCTGGGAGAACTGCTTGTTCACCTGAGGAGAAAATTCACTCAAGTTTTCCCACCCCCTTTTTGGGAGCTTTGTTAGGAATCCCAGTGCCACCTGACCGGTGGCTGAGAGCCCACTAGTCTGTGGGAGGGGAGGGCTGAGGACTTATATGCCCCACTGAGCCACACTACTCTGGGTCTGATCTCAATAAATAATATTTTGAGATTATAGATCAGGTATAGATATTTAAGAAATAGAATCTTATTATACTTGACTCAAAACAAATTTCTGTCTAAACTTTTACTATAGTAAATGACACCCCTAGCGATGATTCTTCCTTTATTGCAAAACAGTAACACTGTATATTTTCATTTATCACCTTTGTTATTTATTTAGCATTTATTGTCTATCAAACTGTGAGAAACATGCCAAGGGAATGCAGAGTAAAAAAAAAAAACACAACAAAAAAATCCACAGAGTTTGTAGCCTGGTGGGAAATGAGCTCTCAGCAAACATCTAAAACATGCCGTGCTCAGTGATCTGGGAGCTGAAGGTCACCTCGCACAGGCAGGGCCTCCGCCACCGCAGGAAGGGAGATGACAAGAGTGAACCATGAATTCACTTTCTCCTGAAGGGGGCATCTTGATCAGTCATATCAGTTCATGCAGCAAATATAGTCCTCTTCCATTGGTTTTTGAGACCAAATGAAGCTATGGAGGTCCAGGCTGGTCTCGAACTCACTGTGTAGCTCAAGAGAACTTCAAATTTATAATCCTCCTGTCTCAGGCTCCTGAGTGCTAGGGTGACAGGTGTGTTCCAAGTAAAATGGAGTTGAAATGTAACCTTCTCACTGTTGTGTAGAATTACAAATGGAAAATAATATAAATCCTAAATAGAATCATGGTTGTAGGAAGGGAGATTCATAGGAATGGGTTCTACTACAGAGGAAATAAGTCTAAGACCATTCTTTAGCACAAATGTTAAAAGGAAATTACATTCTTTTGCATTGCTTCCCCGTGTCCTTAGATTGCTCTCCTGTTATTAAATCCTCTTGGTCTAACTTGGTCTTATACCATCAAGCAAGAGATAGTGCCCATTCCATCCTTTTCAGCTATTACCTCATTTCTTTGTTCTCTTGCCAGCCCCCATCACTATGGTGCTGAAAAAGAAAATCTGGAATCATCCAAATCTCACCTTTTACTGAATTCCCACAAAGCTCTGAGAGAAGAGATGGTATGTAAACAATTGAACAAAAACTTGTGGTTAAAAAGAGGAAAACGTGATGAGTAATCATGAAATGCCATTAAGAAATTATGACTTTCTTGTTGATATTGTAGCAAAAAAGTAAGGAAACAAATTTTATATATATGGGGGGGTGGTAGGGTGGGTAGGGCCATGGGAAAAAATGAGAATTAAGTTGTGTCTTATACTGGTACAAATCCCCATTATGGAGTGCAATCATGATGTGTATATTTAATGTACCAATAAAGATTAAAAAAAGAAATAATGACTTTCTAGTCAACTTTAAAATAAGTAGCATTCAATGCATATAATTTTTTTCAGCTCTTAAATACTTTCTCAGAAGTTAAGGAGATAATAAAACAAAACAGACAAAATGCTGATAGCCATTTTAAAAAATGATAAATATACGGGGTCGACTACACTACTTCCTCTACTTTTGGATGTGTTTGAAGTGTTACACACGATACATTTTGTAGAAGTGCTTAGGAATATTGTGTGTATAAGTACTCACATAGGAACATTGTATTTCACTTTATTACATTACTTGATCAACTTGAATAGACTTTGGTTTTGTGGGTCTGTAGAGATCATATATAAGGTTTGGATTACCCTAATATTTTTAAACGCTCCCAAGAATCTCTTCTTGTACAAAATAAGTTATAGCAAGGATGCAATCAGACTTAAGATGATGATAAGAGATATGATTATTTTCTGTCTGAGTAATTTGCTTAATAAATCTTTTGTTTACCAAGTGCTTGTTAACTTATTGAAGGATATTCCATATATTTAAGTCTCAATGCACTCTAAATTACTTTATGTGGTCCATTACATATAATAATCTTGTAACTTAGAAAAAAGAATATATTTCCCTAAAAGTAACTGAAACTTAGAGAATAATTTTCAAAAGTGAGGTAAAATATAATTGTATTTCATATTTTGTTTAAAAAAGAGTTTTCAAAATAGTGATGATTTACTCCTATTTCTAGGTCAAAAAGTCTTCTGGAAAATGCAGAATGAGAGTGATTAAGACAGAAGGAGAGTGGGATTAATTAACTTCTTTCCTTTTGTCAGAAAACATTTGCAAAACAAATTAAATTAGATGTAGGATTTGCAAACTCAAAAGTAATTTATATAAATGATCACCGTAAAAGATATTCTCTAGTGATATTCCATACATTGGAAGAAAAAAATGTCATATTCTTCTTAAGTCCTAGATTCAAATGACATGCATATCTCCATTTTTCAAATATGACAAAGAGATTAAGTACTGTATGATTTCTCTTATTTGAAAAATCCAAAGCATATATATATATATATATATATATATATATATATATATTTTTTTTTTTTTTTTTTTAGTTTTTTAAGACAGAGTCTTGCTTTGTAATTCAGACTTGTCCTGAACTCAGCCTTGAACTCAGCAATCCTCCTGCCTGTGCCTCCTAAGTGCTGAGATTGCAGACGTGAGCCACCATGCCTGGCACTGTGGTATGAGTTCTGATTGCTGGTGGGCATGAGTCTCCATGCTTGGCACTGTTGTATGTGGTTCCCAGGAATCTAACCCAGGACTTTATTCTTGCAAGGTTGTTGCCGGAACCACTGAGCTATACTCCCAGCCCAAACAAACAAATTTATAATCAGGGATAAAAGTAAAGTTGTAATGAGACAGTGTCCAACACACATTAGGAGAAAAGTAATGGCCTAGATTACAAAAGGATTAGGTTTAAGCAATTGTGTGGGGTTTTTTTTGGAATTTAGGAAGCATTTTCTCATAAAAATAATATCTCACATGGTGATTTGGATCCCAAGACAGTACACAAACCTCACTGACATGTAGTGTGTTCGCTACATGCACCAAGAATGCTAGAGGAACACAACACAGTTCACTTTAATCCTCTACTCAGCGACTATCCTTACACTAAGAATAAAGCTCAAAGCCCACACTCTGCCCATGTGGGCAGACTCTGCTCTCTGTCTCCGCTCAGAACTCATTTACTGCGCTCTTCCCTCCCTCCTGCTCCAGGCCTCTCCAGACCCTTGGATAAATCGGATTCGTTTGTTCCACAGGGCATCTGTGCTAGCTGTTTTCACAGAAGGGAATTCTCTCTGATTTCTAATAAAAATGATTATTTCCTATCTTTCAGACCCTCAGAGGAATATTTCTGGGAGCACCTGCCTGCTAGACTTACTGCAGCAGAGATCTTATTTGCCACTGCTTCCAAGACCCTAAAATGGTGACTGACAACAGCACAAATAGAACTCTCTCTCCTGACCCTAGCTCCCTGGAATGTTCATAGTCTTTTCTTACATGCTCCTGGTAGCGCTGGCACTGCTGAAATGGGAGTAAATACATAAGACATGCATGTTAGCTGGCTGACAAGAGAGACCGGATGAATGAACAGACTCTGTTCTGCCGCCAGCGGGATTCTAGCCAGCGTAATTCCCTAGATTAGCATAGTGTATACCAAATAGGACAGAGTTTCAGGCTTCCTTATGTCAAGACAAATTGTTTCTCTGACTTCTGGGCACTGATAGACCAGCCAAGTGGCTACTGACAGGAATTTGGTGCACTGATTATAATCTGATGTTTTTTGGTGTTGTCAATGGAATTTATTAAGAACTCAATTTTAATGAAAAAAGTTCACATAAAAACACTGAAAATTCTATTATTTTAAAAGAACAACTTCTTATATGAAATAGATAATAGCTACTGCTATGGATAAATTCCTAACTTTATTATTTTGCTAGAATGAAACTTTTTTTTTCTTCTGGGAGAGATACTAGATGCTGAGGTTCTGTCACTATCTTTTCTAACTAAAAGATAAAATTCAGTGATATAGTTCTCTTGGGACAGTTGGCTGTTTCCGTATCGGACATGATTTTCCCCTGAGGACTACGAGACTGAACTCGGTGATTTGTTTGTTCTTCCTCTTCCCAGCGCTGTTAGAGAAGAAGCGCCGCTGTCTCAGCGCTCTCCGACTTGGCTCTGGAAGGGTGGGGAGAGGCCCTGGTCTGCCTCGCTGCTCCTTTGCCCTTGGATTCCCACACGGTGACATCACTGAGAAACAGCTGCCTCTTAGGAAATAGTTAAGAAGGTGGGAATTCTCGTGCTTGATGATTTTTCCAAATAAGAAGCAGCCTGGGAAACAGTTGGGAAGGTTTTGTCAGCAAAATTCCTCTTCAAAGCTATGAGAAAGCTGTGAAAAGCCTCATTGACTTTGATCAGGATTTAAGCAAATTTTAGCATTTAGGTCTTTGTTAAAACATCACAAGTGGAAATCAACTTTTAGGTCTGTACCTGTGATGAGTATTTTAACTTCTCTTGGGTATCTTTGGATTTTACATTGTGCAATCTCCCTTCCACAAATAAGCAGGGCAAAATAGCTGAGGAACTCAAGTTCAGGACGTGGAGTGGTCTCTGAGCTGTCGGGCTGACCTCCGTCTGCTTCTGTCTTGTGGAATATGATTCACTCACCCTGGTGTCCTCTGAGGAGGCACGATCAGCCCAAGCCAATCAGAGCAGTCCATCCCCATGGGCATGTGGCCCAGTTCACATTAATGAGCTGTGCAGTTTTATAAAAGAGAGACGTGCTTGCTCTTTGGAGAGAGTTACACAGAGAAATAATCTTTTCCTGTCTGAGCCTTTTTTTTTTTTTTTTTTTTTTTTGAGACAGAGTCTCACTTTGTAGTTCAGGCTGGCTCTGAGCTCAGCCTCCAACTCACATCACAGCAATCCTCCTGCCTCTGTCTCCCGAGTGCTGGGATTACAGGCAAGAGCCACCACGCCCGGCACTGTGGTATGTGGTACTGGTTGATGTTGGGCATGAGTCTCCATAACCAGTACGGTATATGCTTACCAGGGATTGAACCTGGGCCCTTGAGCTTGCAAGACAGGGGCCAGAACTATTGAGTTAACTCTTCAGCCCCTGTCTGAGCTATTTTGCCTCCATATGGGACACAGATGAAGCAGACACAAGCATGGAGTGGAAATGTGGAAGCCACCACCAGCACCTACCAATTCCAATTCTATCAGCCAATTCATCTGTGCTCATGTAAGCCAGTTGGAAAGAGTTATGGGTAACACAACAGAAAACATCCTAAATGGCATGTGTGTTATTAGGGAGTAAAATACGTCTTTTAACTTTTATTTGTCAATAGCACCAGTAAAAAGATTGGCCCAAATGAACTGGACAAAGAATTTCTTGTATTTGAAACATGAGCTCTGCACTGAATGAAAGACAAGTGGTGAATCTATTTAAAAACTTGACACAGCATTCTGCACATCAGGAAAAAAGATATTTAATGAGCTCCTCTTGGAAGTATGTCTCAGGTTTCTTATTAATCCAAAGATGAAGCTTATATAATTCTAAAGACTGTATCAGGGAACCACAGGTAAGTAAAAACACAAAATTATTAAAAAATGTGTTCAGCGAAGACTGAAAAATCTAATGTAACATTAATTTCATAGTTCTCAGAACATTTAGAAATTTGGGTTTGCCTTTACAGACTTAAATAACAATTTTCTCTGTAAATTACTATGAAAAGATTAATATTTATTAATTATAGAGATCTCTGTTCAGAAAAGAATTATAAATAATAGGTACTGTGGTGAAAAATTAGTGTTATGTCCCACAGGTAAATAGTCAACACTTTCAAAGCTTTTGTCCTTCTTCTGTTGTAGGAAATAAAGGTTAGCTGGGGAAAAATTCTTAAACCCAAAATTTTGCTGAGGTATAGTCAGTAATTGAAATAACTGAAACTTTAATTGCAACCCACTATGATATACTTGTTTGCATCATTGTTTGGGTGAAAAGATAAAGCTGACCGAAGTAGTTTCACAGAGGTTGCCTGATAATTAATTCATTTTCTCAAAGGCAACCGGAGCACTCAGTAAATGATAACAAAACTGAATTACTGTCTTGTGTAACCTTGACTAAATCTAATTTATCTCCTTTTCTCTGCAGAATAAGGTAAGTAGACACAATAGGCAACTCTGACTTTCATTTGAGTTCTGCTAATAAATTTCATCTTTTGTTTTTTGTTTTTTTTTTTGTTTTTTTTTTTATGTTTTTTGAGACAGGGTCTCTCTTTGTAGTTCAGGCTGGCCCTGAGCTCAGCCTCCAACTCACATCACAATCCTCCTGCCTCTGCCTCCTGAGTGCTGGGATTATAGGCGTGAGCCACCACGCCCGGCATTGTGGTATGTGGTACTGGTTGCTGCTGGGTGTGGGTCTCCACACCCAGTATTGTTATGTGGTTACCGGGGAATCGAACCCAGGCTCTTGCGCTTGCAAGACAGGAGCCGGAACCACTGAGCTAACTCCCCGGCCCATAAATTTCATCTTTATCTAATGGAAAATATGGTATAAAGTATAATGCATTTCCATTTTCATGACTAGACTGCTACAACATCATTTACTCTAGAAAAATATATTTTAGGATTAATTGTCTACCGAGATGACAAACTGTTAGTTCTTTGTTGCACTGTAGCTTTATTCACAACACTGATTTGCTTGTAATCTGCATCCCTTCCACATTAAACTATTCACACCAACAATATTTAATACATTTAAACACATTTCACTTCAAAGTCAGGGTGTTCCAATGAGTCTTAATTTTATATTCTTGGCCAGATACTACTTTGCTAGTAAAATAAACTGCTATATTTTAAAAATCAAAAGAAAATTTGAGTTATATTTTGTTATTATTTTTGAGTTTTCTGTACTTAGGATAAAATTTTTTTATTATCTTTATTGGTACACTAAACATACACATCATGATTGCACTCCATAATGGGGATTTGTACCAGTATAAGACACAACTATTGTGAAATAGGATAATTTTAAATATTACTAACTGTTTAATTAACTCTTGACAAAAATTTAACTAGAATGATATTGAACATGTTGTATTTGCTTCCTAGGTGTACTCTGTCTATTTTTACTAAGGATTTGAACAGGTTTAGTATATACACAATGAAAAGTAATTAAAGTAAATAAATGGGAGAAGCAGGGTGAAAGGTAAATAAAGTTGGTAGGAAAAATAACTTTATGGTAAAGTTATCATGCTCAAATGTATATATATAAAAAGATGGCAGAAGTTAGCATGTTTTCTTTGTGGCTCCTACAGACCAATCCAAAGAAATAAGATCAGTTACATTGTATTCAGTCTGCCTGAAACAAAATAATGTTTTAATATATTAAATAAAATGTATTTGATCACAAAAGAAATGATTAAAAATAATAGAAAATCATTATCAAAACATTTAAAAACAAATATGCATTATACTATTATATATGTGCCTTTGTTACAGTGAGAAAAGACCTGAGATGTTTAAAATCTAGGCATATTACTTTCATTTAAAACTTTCTTTTCTGTAGTCTAAGGCTGGACATTTGACCACTAAGCTATGCTTGCATCTTCAATTTTATTTAAATTATCTGAATGAAGATTGTTACAGGTGAGCTAACAGCAGACCATCAAATTGTGGGGTGGTCTTTGACGCTCTTCCTTCCTCTGACTGACTAACAAGAAATGCAAGATAAAGAACTCAAGCAAGACATGTAGAGGCTGAAATCACCGATGTGTTTACTCATGTCCACACTGGCAATGGCTTATCAGTATGAGATTCAAAATTGAATGGTTGGCCAGTTTACATGACAAGAGCACTATAGACCTAAAGACTGAAATCATGAGAGAACTAATGGCAGTGAAGTAATGAGTGTGATCTATAAACAGTGATTGATACAAGTGATACCTAGAGAGACATTTGCCATATTAATAGCATAATACGAATATATCTATGATTCTGTCGATGAAGTCATAGATTCTGTATATGCTGGGATGATGCCTACTTTCAGAGCAGAAGAAAATACTAAATTTCAGTTAGTGATTACAAACTTACAATGACAGCATTACAATGACAGCATTACAAACTTTCCTTTTCTCTTGACCATGAGAACCTTTGTACTAAACCATGTTTCTATTCTTAGAAATATCTTGTATGTCTTCAAAGTCTAGGCAAAAAAATAGTTTTTACCTAACAATCTTCCACTGCTCCTTTTTCTTAATTCGTTTTGATGAACGTGGATGAAACAAAAGTAGAGAAACTTGTCCAGGTGGCAAGTGGCGATAGCTAACAGTGAAACCAATGCAAAAGTCCCTGGGAGAATGATTTTCAGTCCTCCTTTCCCAAGTTTCCTAGTGGGTGCTAGTGCTCATGACAGAATAGTTGAGAAGGGTTCACGAAGGTTCAACTCACAGACACTAATGTCAGATGGAAAGATAAGTCTAGACTATGTAACCTATAGGCCAGCTGTGATGGTTAATGAATACAGAAATTAAAACCCCACCGAGACCTACTGAGTTAAGCATCAGTGTGGATGTATGTGCACATCCAAGTGTGAGAAGCCACAGCATTCAGTGATGGAACCCAGCGAAAGCCCTTAGGGTAGATCACCCAAGTGTCAGCCCTTGTGATCTTATCCATCAGCCTGCACATGCCCCTCAAGACCTTTGTCCTGGGAAAGCTTATTTTACTGGCATATGATCCTATTGCTATAAAATTGTTAAGAATAAGAGGGACTTAGCAACCTGAACAATAAGGAGAGGTGTCAGTGTCTTGAATTTAGCTGGAACCCCTCTCTCTTCAGAATAACTTGAAATGTAATCTTGGCCTCCCTTGTTTCATTTGCTTACAAAAATATAACATTTCACAATCCTTTTATATTTAGATAGTTTTACTTAATGCATTGCTGAGACACATACGCTTCAGAATTCTCTAACAACACACACTTAGTCTACCATTTGCTTTTCTTGAGTACTATAAATTTCTCCTTTGTTCAGCACTGTCCACAGTTCTCTCCCTGATTAGTGTCTTTCCAAATTTCTCTTCCTATAAGAAGAATTTCACCTCCCTGTCTCCCTACCTCCTCCTTTACTGATTTCTTTTGGCAGGTGTCATGGATGGAGCTTGGTCATTAAGACCAGCAGCTCCCTGTTCATATACACAAGTACCTTGTAATTTGTCATAGCAACTCTTATTTGGAATCAGAATACACAATCCAACATAAATTATAAAAGAGGTGGTTGGTTTTCCAAAATAACAAACAAAACTATGACTAACCTTTGGTATATTTTAAATTTTATTTGTAATCAAAGTGATACCAAAGCAGTATGTTTTGCAATACAATTTAATAAAAATAATGACATTGAATAAGAAATCATAAGAAATGCATTTTAATTTGGATGTTAAAGGAGCATGGGAGAGTAACATTTGTGGAAATCAGAAGAAGGATGCCTTTTATTATTACAAACAATTTCATCTAAAAATGATTATTTTTCTGTTTCTGGATGATGCTTCCAAGTCCCACTGGATGTTCCTGAAGCCTCTGGATCCTTTGGAGATCCAAATCTACCAGTGGAAAAAAAGGAACAGAGGCACTTTTTTCATGATTTCTGTGAATTTATGATACTACTTTATCTATCCCTATTTCTTTATACTCCTATACCCAAAGCTATTCTTTCAGATCAGTGCTATTCTGATTTGCATGAAAAGGAAAAATTTTGAAGTTCCTCTTAACAAATGTGTCACGTTGTCTGCAGTTTACAGGCATCTCTGGAAAGGAACTCATCGTGTCCTCTTCACCTCCCTGGCTGCTGCATCATGTAGCGCCCTCTGCAGAGCCTTCTCTCTGAACACACAGACCCTGGGAGTGCCTCATGAGTGTCCCTCTGATTGTGTGACGGGGTCCTGAGTGGACCAGCTCTGCTAGAACTCTACTTCACCAACCCTGGAATTATCTCCTCTTGCCATCCAGCCCCTTCTCTGTCTATGGCCATGTCACTGTGTTGCTCACTTGCCTCTTAGGCCTTGGGTAACCAGAGCTTCTTGCTCCCACTGTGTCTAGCACACCACTCTGTCTCATGCTGATTCCATCTGCTGCTCACACTCTGAGAGTAGAGCCCCTTATCAAATTGTCCTCAAAGCACCTACCTAGTCCTCGTTTCTGTTTCTGCCCAGGACGTGGTAGAAGTGGGGCTGTGCTTATGAAGTTGCTGTTGGTTATGAGCCAGAAACACAGCAAATCACACCAGGCTAAAATGTAAAAATTTATCTAGGAAGTGAATGTGTAACAAATAAATTCCACTGAGTTATTCAGCCTGATCTCAGCCCAGCAGTTTGGCAATAAAAATGGATAAAATATTATTACTACAAGAACATACCTTGTCTTTGTTCACTTAACAATAGAGTATAACAAGTGTTAATGGCACTTGGGCTGTATAGGGTGTATGGAAATTCCACGACAATTTACATAAGAGACTTGAACATCTGAGCTTTGGGAAGGTGGAAAGCAGTCTCCCATGATTATTAAGGGAAGCTGTGTATTTAAATAGAGCTGTTATTTAAAAATATGTCTAAATTAATTTATTTTTTTCACAATACACCAGGACAATTTTCAGTTTTCTTAAATTACATTCTAAAATGGGCTGAGTAAAAATTCAATCTTTCTTTGTTTGATAATTTTTTCTCTGTTGATTAGTTATAATAGCTTGAATATAGATATACTTAGAAAAGAAGCTTAAGAAGCATAAACATACTATTATTCCAATTTCGAAGTGGAAAGAAGCCTTTGACTTGGGACCAATTTGCTTCTTGGTTTCTACTTGTCCTGTGCATTCTTTTCTGATTCTGTGACTCTGAAACCTTCACCTGCAGAAGCCAACATTTTACATTGATCTCTGACATGAGTTTTGAATGCTAGATTTAATCCTGCCCTGGGTAGGTGAATGAAGGAAATGTGTCTCACTCCTGGAGTGAATCTCAATGCTTGGGGGCACAGCAAGCAATTTTTGGAGCAAAGTTTCTGGAAGAAAATAAATGGAAGACTTGAGAAAATGTATTGTGTCCAAAATGTTGGTTTCAGCAGAAACAAAGCAAGTACCTGACTCAGAGCGGGAATCAATTTTAATGAGTATGGAAACAGAACACATCAAATTACTTGTAACTAATTGGCTTTAAAAGAATGCTGATTAAAGTCTACCTAATGGCCTTTTTAAAAGCCATAAGTTCCTTCAGAAATATCTCTAAGTTGACACTTACAAATGAAGTTCAGTCTCTCAGGAAGATGTATTTTCTTTTGAGAAGCAAGTGAAAATTAACAAACACGTGATAGCTAAGCCTGGGCACAAGTCTTACAATAATCCTGGAAAGCTGTCTGGTGCAGAAATAAGAAGAAGGCAAGAGCAATGACACCAAATTCTCCGGCATCTGTGTAATATTTATTAGGACTGTAAGAAAACACAGCAGTGAGCAGCAACACTTTGCTCTTGTTACTTCATAGGACCTTGTAGGAAAAACTATTTAAGGCAAGAAAGCAATTTTTGACAAAACATTTCCTTACCACTAGTTTTTTAAAAATCACTTTTTCCCCTTTCATCTTTTAGTTGCATTTAAACACTCCTAGTTAGCTTCCAGGTTGTGACAAGTTTGTGGGACCAGGAGAGCTATGTCATGAGTTTAAAGGTAATAATGACTAAAAAAAAAAAAAAAAAAAAATGCAGGAAAGAATTTAGATAAAAAGAGAAGAGGAAATGAAAGTTCTCATTTCCTAAACAGTGACAAATGGGGAAAGTGCTGAATTGGGAGAGTTATATACAGTCTCCCCATTTGTTTTTAATCAAAATTTAAATATGTATAAATTAAGTTTCATTTAGCACTATAACCATCCTATAGAGAACTATTTCTTTTCTTGTTTTGAAGAATAATTGATCATTTTTTGGAAGGCAATTTATAAAACTGTTCCTTTCTATGTAATTCTATAATACTAAATTATTTATATTTTGAAATAGCAAACAATAAACTCAGAATTTGAGATACTTTTCAGGAAATACTGTTAAGATGCCATCTTAATAGACATTTGAACAAAACAATTTCCCTTTTGACAAGAAATGGACACATATTCAATCCTTGGTATTGCAGAGGGAAGAGCATATGAATCAACAGATCTTGACCTTTTTCATTAGAAAAATTAATGATCTTTAAGCTTAGGTGAAATTTCATATTTTTAAAAATATTTTTTGTGTTTTTAGATATGCCATATCTTGAATGTGATTTGCAAACTAACTCAGATTATGTGTTCCTTTGCAAGACAGAAATTGTTTTATGTGTTGAGATGATCTTAGAGGTTCAGTCTCTGGTGATTCCTTAAAGGGTTTGAGTACATTAATAATGCAGGGATTAATAATCTTGCAGATAACTTAGTAAAAGAAACCAACAGCTGTAGGCCTTGGGTGTTAAATTTCAATTTAATAAACATTTAATTCCTGGGAAACCAACAGAGGACCACAATTTGTGAACAGTGGCACTTCCTGTGGAATTGTGACCTTTTCATTGCACAGTGTCTGTAACATGTTTGGTCTGAAATGGCCCCCGGCCATTGGAGTAGTTAGCAAATTTCTCCCTTGGAAAAACTGGCCCTGTGCCTGAGATCCATGCTGTGATTAGCATTGTCTTGTTTTGATCACATTCTGGTGAGAAAGAGCCACTTAGCCAAATCTACATCAGCACCTTCTATGGTAACTATTGGAAACTAGATGCAAATAAAAATATTGTCATCTATTGCATTTTGTGGCTTTTGTAGTGAGTACTAAATGAATAGATATATTTTGACTCTTCATTTCCACACTTTCCTCCTGTTTAAAAATATTTCAAGCAATTAACAGTGTGTTGGCATTTGATTGTTTGTGGGAACCCACTAAGTAAAGACATTCTATGGTACTGCTTTGGGTTTCTATGGCTGCTGTAGCAAAGCACCACACACTGAGTGACTTCAGACAATAGAAATGCACTGTCTCATGGTTTCTTAGGCCAGAAGTATGAAATTGAGGTGTTGAAATTATCATGCTCTCTGAACCTTAAAAAAGAGAATGCTCTTTGCCTCTTCTTTGCTTCTGGTGTTTTGCCAGCTGTCTCTGGTGCTCCTGGGTTTGTAGGTGAATCATGCTCACCTCTGTATTTACATGATATCTCCCCTTAGAATTTCACAGCACTGTTTTCTGAGGGTATCTGTTGCTGTGTCACCAATAGTAGTGTATTTGTGATCACTTGAATGATTTCATTTTATCTCATTTATTTCTGTGAAGATTCTATTTAGAACCAGATCACATTTTGTGTACTGGTGCTGGGTGTCAAGACTTTAACCTGTCTCTTTTGGAAATTCAATTTAATATGTTACACAATCTATTTACATAGTCTTTCCAAATAATCACAAAATACAAGGTATAATGTTCAGATATACAAACTATACTCTTGGCTTACAGCTTCAAACTGTTGTGAACTTTAGAAGCAGATTTTAGGGCAGGAATAGAAAGAGGATGGTTGCTGTCAGAGCAGCCCTAGTGGGTGCTGAATCCTCTGGGAAGAAATGGTAATGCTCAACCAGCCAGACATCTTCCTCTCCAGACCTGTTCTCTTCTAGGGTTTTCCGTGGCTGTCCTGTTGACCAACAATATTTAAGCCTCCTTCTTTTGAAGAATTGGTTTAACCTTTCATTAAAGGATTAGTAGTCTGAGGTCAAGTGAGACTACCTGACTTAAAGAAGTGGGTAGAGCATAGATACGTGCATATCTATGCATATGCCAACAATAAGGATGATAGCCTCAGGGCATCCCAGCTGGGCGTCCATGGAAAGAGCTTTGACTGTCAGAACACAACTGTTCTTTCCTATCTGCTGCACTGATGCCTCAATAGTGAAAGTAGACACTTTGCATCTCTTTCATGCCTGAGAATTGAGGTAGAAGTGTTGTACTGCTTTGCATAGGATATTACTGCATACTATTTTGTGACGGAGAATTAGGATCATGGGATGTAAAACTAAGAGAATTTTCTCTGCACTCTTTCCTTTGGAAGCAGCCTAAAACAACACTATGTGATATTTTTCTGCACTCAAGTCTTACCATGTTTTTTGAATGTAAGTCACCTACCAGTAGTTAACATATTATATGTTTATATCTTATTTCCACATGGGAGTAGGTATATGGACACTTGGAGGACAGGGACTATCTCACCTACATGTTCACTCTGGTCTGTCATATTTTAATATCTTTGAAAGAAGGAGGTGTCTTATAATCTATTAGTTGTTACCATTGCCATCATGACAGAACTGCCTTGAGTTGCACAGTGATGAACCTGGTTGTAGCTCTTGGTTATGTTACCACATCAGTTATGTGATGTTTCCTATGATTAATTAATGCCACGTAAAATGCCAATAGGCTATATTAAAATTCAACAACACAAAGTAAAAGCAATTAGTCCACAGAACAGCACAGGAAAAGATAGAAAATAACTTTAATGATAGTAAAGCCAATACAAATAAGTGGAAAGATTACTATAGTTCCGTATTTTCTTCCAGAACAACTAAGTGCTATATGTAACCTAAGAGAGAGAGAAAGAGAGAGAGAGGGAGAGAAAGAGAGAGACTGTCATGATTGTGTCTAGATGTCCCAAGAGCCCTCTGCAGTCATAGTTGGAGCTTTTTCAGAGGTGGCTAATGTAGAGTGCGTGATGCTGGAATTGATTCATGGTGCAATGCTAGGATCTAGGGCACTAGGATCATTGGCCCCAGGATTAAGGGTGTGACTGCTTCTCACCCTAAGTACCCTGATACAATAAAGAGGGCAGAAAGATACAATTAAAGTCCTTTTTTGCTTTTGCTGTCCTCTGTGTATAATGAACTGTTGTTCTCTGTGATGCCTCTCTTCTTTGTACCACTCTATCTTGGAGCCAGTCAACTATGGACTGAAACCTCTATGAAGTATAAGCCAAATAAACTTTTCTTGCTTTAACTCTGGGTGTCAAATATTTTGTTGCAGCAACCAGAAAAGTAACAAAGACAGACTCTCAGTGGTTGAAGCTCTGTTAAATTTTGTAGTAAATTGTGGTCAAGAAAATTGCTTATCATTTGCCAGGCAAGGAGAGCAAAGACAGAAAAAAGTGCCAGTTACCTCTAAGTAGATAAAAGAAACAGCATTGCAGTGGGAATTGATGTGTCCAACTCACACATTTCTACAATCAGCACAGCTCCTGGCCACTGGGTAGTTGGAAGTGTTGTTCTTTTCTCAGTTGACACAAAGTTGTGGTGTACCTTATAACTGATGGTTTCACTGCTTCAGAGCACAATGGTACTCTTTACTATCTCCACGAGTTCTGGTTCTTAACATCTTGGGAAAATAATAGCAATTCATTGTCTGACTTTTTAGGTTTTATCAACTTATAATGTTCCTTACTGTTGTTGGCTGGGTGGGAGGTGATCTCCATATGTAAGAGAGTAAGTTAATATGCTCAGGCTGCACAATATCTGAAAAGTAAGGTTTAGCTAAGGAAATGGAATGCATAGGACATCTTGTGGAGAGAAGACTGAGACACCAGAATGGAATATGTTTGGCAATTAATTAATTCTTAGTATTCCAACATATACTGGAGGTTATTGCTACTAAGGGAAATCCAGTGTCAGTGTCGGTAAGCCTTGTCATGTTTACTTCTACTCCTATCCCTGTTGAAACACTTTGATTTTAGCCTAATCATATTCATTAGTGCATGTACTGGTTCAGGTCAGTGGATAATTCTGTAGCACCTACAAGACAGCTATTCCTTAATATATTTGTTGGATTGCGGCTAGTATTACTATTTTTAAGATCACTTTATCCATCCTTCTTTAGTTTTCTTTGTAACACTTCATCCGTTTGCTTTGTATTCACTGAGAATTTCCTCCCTGCCCTCCACATGTACATCCTGAGCACTATTATTCTTGTTGATATGCTTAGGATATGCTTTGTGATCTAAGGGTTCACGTGTTGCCACCATGGCACTCAGTGTAGCCATGCTGGAGTAGCAGAACCAGTAAGAAGCAGAGCCTCGTAGAAGGTCATTGGAAGGGGTTAGCTAGTCCTCATGGCACTGAGATAGTCTCAAGAGAGTGAATTGTTATACAATTGCAAGATTGGCCCCTAGTTTCCTCTCTCCCCAGTGTGAGCTCTTCTGGTATGTGCTGTCGCCATAATGCCACCTATAGGACCAAGGGCAACCAGGGCTGCTCTCTAGAGCACTCCTGTGTAGATTTTCAGTCTTCAAAACCATGAGCTCAATACAGTTCTTTTCTTTAAAAATTTCTGGGTCACTGGTATTTTGTAAATTAACAGAAAATGAGTGAGACATTTTCTTTCCATTCAGCATACTGTGTGGCTGGCAAAACCCTTTATTCCATATGTGGCTCTAAAAGTTCTACTTTGTTGATTTTGATAAAATATTTATACAATTTACATGTCTTTTGTGGGACTCATCAAAAAATTATGTATGCTTTGTTTATAGTCACTGTTGTGTAAAATAAACAATAAATATTTATGTTTGCATAAAGAAAAATAGAATATTTATTTTACATTTAATATGTATACCAGACACTTTATATTGTGTTATAAAATCTTAACTACTTCCTTTTATTTAATCCTTACACAAATATATGAATTATACATAGGAATCATATACTTTAATATTATAGAGTACATTCTCAATATGATAAAATGGAGGCACAAAACACTTACATAGCTATAATGTGGCAATTTAACCTAAACTTGTGCTAAGCCTTTTTACAGTATGCATTAAGAAGTATACTGGAAAATTCTAAACTATTAGGTTCAGAATGTATCTTAATAGTAATATTATTAACTACAATAATCACAGACACTCCCTCAATGTCTTTTGTACTAAGGTTCTAAGTTGTTACAAGTTTCAATGAACAAAATAACACAATATAAACAGCATTATCTTCCTAAACAAGGAACCTGGACACAGAGTTAAGTAGTTGACCTCATCTTCAGGAAGTGGCCACTGATAGCCGAAGTCAGACTGAGGCAGATCATTCCAGAGGCTTCAGGCATAACCCTTCCGGGGTTACAGAGTGAAAAGTGAAAGTCCAGGGAAGCCAGCAGACAGGAGCTACACAGGACCCCAAGGAGAGTTGCTCCTTATTTTCAGGCTTTCAGAAGTCGTTCGGTCTCCATATGTACACCTCAGGGTTTCTGAGCACTTCAGCAGATGGGAGTAAAAGGCAGCTAGGAGTAGAGTTTCTGTTCTGCTCCTTGACGACATAGTGAGGGGACCCCATTGACTGTGACTGGGACTCCAGAGTAGCTCTCATTTCCTGCCTTCGCACATCTCAGCGGTGCTCCCCTTCAGCCTTTCCCACCCAACACACACAGCTGAATGGAGCCTATTTTCCTGCCCAACATATACCGCCACACACACTTTACACACCATATGCCACATGCCACACACTGCCCCACCCTACACACTGATATGCACTTGTCTTCCTCAAAGCCTCAGCCACAATGTCCTCACCACCATTGTGCCCTCGGCAAGTCCTAGTCCGCTGTCCTTTCCCACCTCAGCACGATTCCTCACCCTCATCTTCTTAGAGCGAGCTAATGAGTTCTGTGTTCTGTCTCCTCTCCTTGCACCTCTCTTCCACTGCTGGAAACAACGAGTCTTCTCTGAGCCTCCACTTTCCCTGACCATGCCTCTGTCCAGCTGCTGCTATAAATCCTCTTTTGGCCAGCTTTTGGAGGGCAAAAACTAGGTAATTAATCATTATTCGTGCTCAGTGGAGTGTTTAGCATAGACTGCTATAAAAAGCATATATTAAATAAAGGAGTCAATGAAAAGAGAATAACCTCTTCTCTCCCTCTGCTTTTTAAAGTAGGTCGGAAGCTGCTGGTCACCTATGTTGAAGCGATGTACCCCAATATTGCTCAGCCACGAGACCTAATGGAAAGGCTCTTGATGAGGAGGCAAAAAGATCACAACAGGTGTTGGAGCAGTGGCTGCCTTGAAAGAAGCTGCCAAATCGCAGAAGGCCAAGATTTCCTTCCTGTTGGCAGCAACCTGAGCCAGATAAGCAGATCACCCAACCCCAAATGATGGGTCACATGGCAACGTGGGCCACCCACAGGGCAACTCAGCATTGTGTCTGGCTCACAGAGAAAAATGCATTTTCAAGTATATTAAAATGATCAAGAGAAAGAAAAAAATATGTAATGATCTTTGAAGTTGTAAAGTAGACTCTTCTGAGCTGTGAGAAGCCTTCAAGCCAGCCTCCTCTCCACTGCTTGGCAAGATGTTAAAAACATTTTTTGTTTTCCAAGAATGTTTCCAAGTGGATTGATGTTTGACTAAATCAGACTCTGGCCTGTACTGCCAATTTCCCCAGCCTACTCACTGTGGGGGCTGTGGAGTGCTTCTAACAAAGAAGACTGACTATCTATGAAAAGCAGGCTTACTGAAAATGTTATGTAAATAGATACTGCATTTGAAAAATACTAAGCTGGATGTATTTTTTCTTACAAAAGAGAAGAATACCTGATGAGAATCAAGTCATGTCATATTCTGGTACAAACCCTCAATGTTGAATGTGCCAGTGATGTGCACTCATAATGTACCAGTAAAAATTTGAATTAAAAAAAGAATTCCTACCTTCCCTGTAAATGGGTAGGAGATAGCTCTAGACATAGAGTCAGAAATCTAGATGGGAATCCCAGCTCGTCCTTCTGCAGCCATGAAATCCAGAAGAAGGTATTCAGTTCTTTGCCTATAGTTTCTTCATTAATAAAATGGAAAAATACTGCTCTCTTTACAATATTATGATGAAGAGAAAAATGAACACACTTACATTTGAGACAGGACAGATGATAATGTCAGTATTTTCATTATTTAGAGAAAATAATTTGCCTACTTTAATTATTTAAAATGTTCACCAAAATGTGTCCATCATTTTAATCACAGCTTTATTTACTGACAAAATGAATTATTAGGTTCTTAGTTTTTTAAAAATGTAATACTTCTAAAATTCTTCAGTGTTCAGTAACTTAGTGGAGTTAGCAGTGAATCTACTAAGAAAAGAAGAGCAGAGCCAGGAGACGCAGGGCGGTTTGTGGCAAGGCACTCTCTCAGCCGGGCCTGATTGCCCTACATTCCAGGATAGTCAAGGAGGGAAACATAATGTAGCTAACTGGAATGGAATTCTTCTTAAATCAGTGGCATCCAGATTCTCACACACACACACACACACACACACACACACTCACAGTATTATGCAAACTCCTTGGTCCCACTTCAGAGGAATCAGAACTTTTGGGAGTGAGATCAAGAGATACATATATACATTATATATATAAGATATACATTATATATGTATATATATTAATGTTTAAAAGTTTGTCTTATGCCACCCACTTTGAGTCAGAGTTAGTACTTTAAGATTCCTAAGCAGTTATTTTCTGAAGGTTTTAATCATAATTCTAAGGCACACGATAGAGTGAGGATAATATTTTTCTAATATGTAACTATTCTACTTATAGCTAAATTATAAAGGATATTCATGTAATAATTTGTCTTCTTTTCATTCACATATAATATTACTTTAAATTTTTGAAATGAAATTTTGATCTGTTACCCAGGCAGGTTTTGAACTCACATGATCCTCTTGCCTCAGCCTCCAAAGGAGCCGGGATTACAAGTGTGAACCAAAACAACAAACTCCTTTGAATCTTAATAGATCTTCAAAATAATGGAACTTTTCTATTTTCTGAATATCATTATGTTGACTTCTTCATTCAAGAAAGCAATGAGTTGAATTCCTCATTAGGTTGTTTCTTATGGGCTAACCATGGTTTTATTTTTCTACATACAGTGATACTGTGAAGCTGGAACTATTATTATTATGATGAAATAACTACCAAGAGGTTAGTGATTTGCCCATGGTCAATGAGCTGGTATTGGCACCATGGCTTCAAGCTAGGTAAATTAGTTCTTATAGTTCTCCACTTTTATTATCATTAGAAAGAAAATTATTCATCAAAAAACATTTCTAATGCATGTATTGTACACCCAGTAGCATATTAGACAAGAAGAATACAGCTATAAATGGCTACTATCTAGAATATGTAAAGAACTTAAAATAACAATGCCCCCCCTCAGTTTAAAGACCCAATTAATAAATGAGCATCTGAAATGAACAGAAACCTTTCAGAGGAAGAAGTAAAAGCAGCTAAGAAGCCCATGAAGAAATGCTCAATATCACTGGTCATTCAAGAGTTGCAGATGCAAATGACACTGAGATTCCATCTCACTCCACAAAGAATGGCTGCTATCTCAGAATTAGCTAGCAACAAATGCGGGCGAGGCTGCAGGGAGAAAGGAACCCTTCTCCATAGTTGGTGGGAATGTAGACTGGTACAACTACCATAGAGATTGTTGTGCAGAGTCCTAAAAAAACTAGGATTAGGGATACCATTTGACCCTGCTATTTGCCTGCTAGGGATATACACGAAAGATTCATACTACAATATTATATATGCACCCATGTTCATAGCAGCTCAGTTTGTGATTGCTAAATCTTTGAAACAATGCAAATGTCCATCAACTGGAAACTGCATAAAGAAGATATAGGTTTTATAAAACCATAAAGAATGACAAGTGTGAGTCATTCATACTCAAATGGATGAACCTTAAGGACATACTCATAAGTGAAATAAGTCACAGAAATAAATAGGTTACAGATGCAAATAAATACCACATCTTTTCTCTGATATGAGTAATAGAAAATGTAAATGAGTTCTAGAATGTATGGTAGATACTGTAAAACAGAAAATATTCAAAGGGAACTAGGGTTATGGGGTAAGTAAGAAGGAGAAAGGAAAAATTGTCATAGTAATAAAAAAAGGAAACAAAGCTAATGTATATAGGGGGTGGGGGATTGTAGGGTAGGGGAATGGGAAGAAATGAGAATCAAGTCATGTCATATACTGGCACAAATTCCCAACGTTGAATGTGATCATGATGTGTGTATAAAATGCACCCATTTCACAATAAAAAAGATAAAAAGAATACGGTTCTGATAAAAACTCATGCCTTCAAGTTGCTTAGGAGATAAGCAGTTAAATAGGCAGCCACAGTGATGTTTTAAAAGTTCACAGGCTCATAAGTGCACGCAGAAAGGCAGGTAACCAAAGACGAGCTGCACCATCCTTAAGCATAGAACCAGGGGCCAGGCTACCTATGTGTCTTAATACTGTGCCTCACTAACATGGTGTTAGCACAATGTGTTTAAATTCTCCCTCTAAAATAGGGGTCAATACTAGTGTCAAAGTCAGAAAGTCATTCTGAGAATTCATCGTGACACCATGTAGATCACGAAGCACACAGTGAGTGCTCGGTGGCCTGCTCAGTCCTGCTGTCTTTTGAAACATCAAGGGCCTCTCATTAGAAACACAGATGGGATACAGAATGCAGAAAAAAACAGTTAATCTATCAGGGAGGGTATTAATTATATATTCATCTACTAACTGGATGAACAGATTGATGAAGAGCAGTAAGGATAAGAAATGCTTCATTTCATAGAGATTCTTTGTTTCATTAGTTTTGGTTTTTTTCTACCTCTGAGAGTACTTTTGTGTGAGATCTTTGCTACTTATTGATATAGAGAAACAACATAATACACTGTGCAGTCATAAATGTCTCAAGAACAGACTTAAGGGTATTTTGGCAATCTACTTTCCCTCTCAACTGTTTTTCCCCCAAGCTGTATCTTTTCCAAAGATTCTATTTAGTTTAAAACTTAAATCTTATGCTCATTGAAAAAAAATTATCTAGATTTTTAATGTCTGCAAGAAATAAAACCTGGTCTGTACTTTCTTTGTTTTGTTACAATTACTTCTGGGAGACTTTTTTTTTTTTTTTTTTTTTTTTTTTTTTTTTTTTTTTTTTTTTTTTTTTTTTTTTTTTTTAGGTTTTTTGAGACAGGGTCTCACTTTGTGGCTCAGGCTGGCCCTGAGCTCAGCATCAAACTCACGTCACAGCAATCCTCCTGCCTCTGCCTCCCGAGTGCTGGGATTACAGACGTGAGCCACCATGCCTGGCACTGTGGTATGTGGTACTGGTTGCTGCTGGACCTGAGTCTCCACACCCAGTATGGTATGTAGTTACCGGGGAATCGAACCCGAGCCCTTGCACTTGCAAGACGAACACTGGAACCACTGAGCTAATTCCCCGGCCCACTTCTGGGAGACTATTAAAACTCAGTTCCCACTATGGTGGTAGCCTGTGACTGATACCAGTAAACATTATTCGTCTCACCTAGGCTGTCTTGGTTGAAAAAAGAAAAGAGGCTACAGCTTCAGTATCTTGACATTATTTGAGTCTTATTGAAGTCTAATATGTAATATCCTTACACAGTGAGTAGAAATAGATCTAACACTTACCTGGTGAGTTTATGTCTCCTAGACTCACAGGTTGGAAAGAGAAAACTGGAGAAGTAGAGAAGTGATAATCACAGATGAAATGGAACTGTTGTGTAACTCAAGTTCTCAGTGTGAACTCTGTCATTTCTAATCTCAGCAAGTTGGCCGAAGTCTGGTAAAGTCATAGGGTTTTATATCTTTGGTGTTCTTTCTTTTAGTCTTCTTGCTCTCTAAATTTCAGTTTTTCAGTTCCTGCCAACCTCTGTTTAAATTATCAGCTCATAACTATTGTAAAATTCATTGACAGTGATGGGTGAGGAGGACAGATCTCTATTTTCTGAGATTACCTGTATTAAATAGAGCATTAAATTTCAAGACTCCTAAGACTATTTAATAAAAATTGTGGCATTGAGATATAATTTGAAATCTTTACACTTTCAGAAAAAGTATTAATATTGTTTATAATTTATTTTTAAAATAATAAATTTATCAATAAGATATTTTGAGAATCAATCTATTGTTTTGATATTAGTATCCCAGTTAACTTTTTTGTCCCTGTGTTACAATATGGTATACTTACAATTTCAAGGAAGAGAAGCTTATTTTGACATAGTTTGAGGAGGTTTCAGTTGATAGGTGGCTCTGAGGCAGGGTGGCATGGCAGAGGGGCATGGTGGAAAAGAAAAAAGCAGCTTGTGGCGTGGCAGCAAGGAGCAGAGACAGAGATCAAGGAAGGAGAGAAATATACCTTTCTAGGCCACCCCCCGGTGACCCACTTTCTCTGAGAAGATTTCACCTCTGAGCATCACATTAGTTATAAATACATCCATGGGGGGTAAGTATCATGCCCCTGTGACCCAGTCGCCTCCAAATAGCCCCACCAGAGCACATGAGGCTTGGAGGACATATTAATACAAACCATAACACAAAATAGACTCTTCAACCCTCATCCAGAAATAATCTATGAAGAAATGGAGTTCAAATTCATTTTTGAACTGTAGGAATGATATATCTGTAGGGATTTCAAATAATATAAGAAAAATGAGTTATGAAATGCCTCCAAAAATGTCATGATTTTTTAGGTATTGCTTGACTTGTAAATGTCATCTTTGTTGCATAATTAGAATAAATATTTTTGTCCTGAAATGTCGATATAGATACTAGTTAATCTGGCTAATTACATTATTACAGTAAAGAATGGAATTTTTTTCTATTTTAGAATAAAGATGGTCCCTATACCTGTCCAATTTATAGTCTAGCAGCAGAGACAACATTGACTTATAATTACATGAATAAATACATAGTTACAAACTCATTAAATTCTCTAGAGCAGTGTTTTCCAGTCTCAGATCAAGGATGATTTTCCACATTTTTCCCCATCAGACTTGTTACAGAGTTTGATCACATTTTTTTCTTTGCCACATGTGACCAGGGTGTAGGGTGAAGTGGTAGCAGGTGAAGGCCAAAGAGACAGCTAAGTATTCTATAATGAACATTGTAAAATGTTCCTCCTGAACATAGAACCAGCCTAAAATGTCAGTAATGTCATGGTTGAGGAACTTGGCTCTAAAAGAAAAATATATAGTATTTAACGACGATATACTGTTGGAGGGGAGGGGTAATTAAATAAGGTTGCTTTATTATACAATATAGAAGTTCACAAGGAGATAATTTACACATTAAAATCACAAAGTGATTCAGTTATTATTTTTACTACTGAGACAAAACACCCAACACCCAAAGTTAAAAGGAGGAAAGATTTATTTAGCTCACAAATTGTAGAGGATTCAGTGCAGAGGTTGCTGGCTCCAAGGCAGGGTGTCATGGCGGAGGGGTATCACTGAAGAGAAAGAGTTCATGTCAGGCAGAAGATAGCAAAGCAAACAAGTGACCTACAAACATTAATAGCAGGTTCTTTCTGCCATTTTAATATTCCGCCCAGGCTACCTGGCCCCAGGTTGGTGCCATACCTATCAGTGGGCGGATTTAGTAATCACATGCCCTTATTCCTAGCGACCTTAATTCTAACACTGAGCTGAGAAACAGTCCCCAGAGGATCACACACTCTGAATTCACACTCCGAAAAGCTCCATCTGTAACTGCGTGAGTCTTTGGGGGCACATCTAGATATAAGCCATAACATAAGGCACATTCACCTTGCTGTATTTCTAGTGGAGTAAAGACTTCAAATAAGGTAACCTCTACATTCTTATCTGTCTTACTTACTTTCTATATGGTGACATGCAATATCTGATACCCACAGTTTACAAGAAGAGTTTATTTTTATTATAGTTACAGTCCTTGGTCAGCTTGCTCCCCTGATAGCAACATGATGGCCAAGGGGCATGGTGGAAGAAAAAGTGCCTAACCTATAAAGGTCAAGAAGTAGAGAGAGAAAGCAGGAGCATGCAAAGGGGGTATAACTCTCAAAATCATGCCCCTGTGATAGGCCTATTCTGATTAGACCCAGCCTCTTAAGATCAAGTCACCTACATGCATTGCCTTTACATTTCACTCAACATCTAGACACAAATCACAATACTGTTTAGTGAAGAAGTCAGAAAAGCAGTGATTATTTGGTGAATGTAACCTTGAATGGGAAGCAGAGGATGAAATTAGTCACCATCTCAATAATTCAATAGTAGTCATAAGGTCTAGTTATCAGAACTTGACTTTGTTCCTTATTTATTATTTCTATGATGACAATATTTTCTCTTGATACAATGCAAAACAACTAACCACTTTATTACAAATGAAAAGGGTCTATGTGGCTATTATTGAAACTAACATAGTGGGCCAAGGATTTAGCTCAGTGGTTTCGGAGCCTGTGTTGGGTGCAAGGTCCCTAGTTTGATTCCCCGTAATAACATACAACAATGCTGGGTGTGGAGATTCATACCTACCAGCAATCACCACCAATACCACAGTGCCAGGCGTGTCGGCTCATGTCTGTAATCCCAGCACTTGGGAGGCAGAGGTAGGAGGATTGCTGTGAGTTTGAGGCTGAGCTACATAGTGAACTCAGGATCAGCCTGAACTACGAAGTTAGACCCTGTCTCAAAAAGAAAAAAAAAAAAAGAAAGAAAGTAATATAGTTCCCAGGAAAGGGTGAGTTCTACATCTTAGCTAGTCCTGCAGAAGAGCCAATCATGAACAAATGAGACCTACTGCTCTAAAAATGCAACTAGAGCTGATCAATCACAGTTGTCTCCAGAAAAAAACAGCCATGGAAAATAATTCACAGCTAACAACATAAAGATTGCCCTAGGCTATGCCAGTGGTAAGCTCTGAGCCCGATGTGGTTACCACAGTGTTGTCAATTTCATCACTTTCCAGCTGGTTTGGTGAGTTTGAAGCAATTAATGATTAATGGTTTGTACAGCACTCTCAATTAAATGTTTCTGGTACTTTTCTGGAATTTTCCATCTGTACAAGAGTATAGATTTTAAATAATCAATCCAGAACACTACTAACTGGAGAATACAATATCAATCTACCCAGAAACATGAGGTCATCATCAATCCAGAAAGTAAGATGTGAAATAACAAATGATACAGAGCTAGCTGTATTTATTCCTATGAACTCAAAATTAAGTGGATTTTGTGATTCTTTCCACATTCATGCCTGGCTGAGTCTTCTCTATTTTATCTTGTGGAAAGAAAAATGAGTCTTTAGTCTTTCTTTGTTTCCTGCCTTTACACATGTTGCTTAGAACCTCTTGCATCTTTTTTGCCTTTAATTAAAGATAGCAACATCTCTGGAAAATAGGAAAGAAGCAAACTCAGTATGTAACTCAGGCACTGTGATTTTTTATTGTGATTGTTATGGTTTATGTCTATATGTTCCCCCAAAGCCCCATGTGATCATAGATGCAGCTTTTTCCAAAGTGCCTGAATCTAGCTGTGTGATTACTAAATCAGTCCACTGCTTAGTTTGGCATCACCCTAATCCCAGTACCCCAACAGAGTATAAAATGGGCAGAAAGAAGCTTCACCATGAGCTGTTTCTCCTCTGAGGTGCTTGTCTGCCATGCACCCCGCCTTGAAGCCAGCTGACTATGGACTGAAACCTCCATACCAGTGAGCCAAATAAACCTTTCTCACTTAATTTGGGGTGTCATATATTTTGAATCAGCAATCAGAAATGTAACTGAGACAGTTATAGAAAGTTTTCTATATGTGTAAGCTATGCTGTGTCATACTTCATGAAAAGCATCTTGGTCCACATTTGAATTCAAGATGGTACCAAAGTATTTTCTTTATAACTTGACTTAATATGTGTAGTGTATGAGTGTGTCTTACTACAAAATTATTTTTAAGAGTTATAGAATATCTAGAAAATTCTAAAGAAAAACAAGAAGAAAGGAAGTAAAAATTCCTTAAGTTCATCAGTAACTCCTGCTAGTAAGTTAAATTATCTTATATATAATAACACCCATTCTAATGAAATAAAATAGATAAAAAGAGTTCATGTCCCCAAATTATATGAAAGACCTCAGTTTTGAAAGTTACGGACTGTCCTAACATATTTCTTAAATTTCTAGTGCACAATAAAATAAATCATTGTGAATATTAACAAAGAATAAAGAGTAGTGAAAATGTCAGTCATATTATTTGAAAGCTTCTAACAAATGCTATAAATTATTTTTGGGTAGTTTTGGGACTTGATTTTCAAATGTTCAACATTTGAATAATGGACTGATAAAGAAATAGAAGATTTTGTTCCTTTTAAAGGAGAATAATTTATTTATTAGTCCTCATTTTGTAACTGAATGCCTAGTACATATTTGTAACAAATGAATCACTATAGGACCGCCTACACACAATCAATTTATTTTGTTTTCTACAGAGAAAAATCAGTGGAAAATGTACTTGCCCTTATCTATAGCCTGTTATTTGTAGTTAAAATTTGTTATGAGTCTAAAATGTTACTGAATGTCATTCTATTCCAAACTTATTCCATTTCCTGAAAATAGGTTATCTGAGATTCCTCAGTGTTCAGCTTCATCCCGGAGATCTTCATATTTTATTTTGTCTGCGGCTGTTGCAGACAAGTCTACATAAGCTTCAATTCACACAACACTAGAGAGGAGGCTTTATGTAGGTTGCTTGTCATTGTTTTTTGCCCTGTAGGCCTATAGATTTTAGCTGCTTTAAGAAACTTAACATCCCTGAAGACAAATCTTGATCAATGAGCTAAAAATCTGATAGAAATCCCATCTAACTTCTCTTCTTCAGAGAGCAGCTCTAGAGAGACACTAAATATACTGCTCAGGAGGCCCTGGCCGAATTGAACTCCCATTGTCTTAGTATTGACATTATTACATTACACATATTTCTGTTGAGTCTTTCTCCTTCTTTTCCTGCTGTGCATTCTTTCCCATTCCTGATCACTGGATTCATTTTTGACATCAGCTTCCTGTACTCAATCCTTCCTCTGTCTCAAAGATAGCAGGTAGAGGTGGTCTAATAATTTATAAACAAGTTATATTCTACTGAACTATGCTGTTCTGTACATGAGATCAGAAGTATTCCATAGGACTCTAGCATAAATATCATCTGGGGAAAAACAAATTCATACTTTAAATATGAACCAAATTTCTAAATACTTGATTCAAACTTTTAATGTTAGTTTATTTCTAATATTACCAGTTCTTGGCTGTGTGGCACTAATCAGGGATTTTGACATGATGCAGAGCAGATTATCAATATTAAGGGTATTAGTATCTATTTCACTACAGCACAACTTCCAAGATATGAATGCAAGCTAAGTGTTCATCATTAGATAAATGATTTAAATAAAATGTGATATATATGTGGAGTTGAATATTACTCAGTTTATGAAACAAGGAGAAATCCTATCATATCTATTAACATGGATGAAACTTGAGAATATTGCTAAGTGAAAGAAGCCAAATACTACATGATTCCACATATGTGAGAGCTCTAAAGTAATCAAACACAAAGAAGCAGAGTATGGAGTGGTGGTTGCCAGGGGTTGGGAGGATCGGGAAATGAGTATAGAGTTTCAGTCAAGCAAGATGAATAGCTCTGGAGATCAGCTGTACAACATCACACCCATAATTAACAACACTGTGCTGTGAACTTCACAATTCTCCACAAGGGTAGCTCTCACATTAAATGTTGCAGCTACAATAAAAAAGTAGTAAAATTTTGACAGTGGCAATGGAGGTGCACATGCAATGAATAAGGAAGTAACTCACCAGAATGCAGAAGAACTATTGGTAGCTGACAAGGAGAATTCTAAGAAACAGCCCTAGCTGTAATACCGAAACAAGATATTTAGCTTTATGATGTTATTTTTATTTCTCAAAAACTTGGGAACAAGTTATTCTTCTCTAGACCCAGTTTATTATGTTCTCTCATAATGTCTTCAATGTTCTGTGCTCCACAAACATGGGCACAATAGCCCTCTTTACTGCTTTCATTTTACAACAGCATGTGCTATTGAGTTGTCAGAAGCTGCCAAGCAGAGGTGATATTCAGGGTATGTACTTTCCAGTGGCAAGAGGCAATGATGTCCTTCACCTTGACATTTATTAGGAATCACACACCAGCAACAGTACAGGTGTGGCATTTTGACAGGCACCATCTTTAGAGTTTGGGTATGAGGCTGCTGTTCTTTGAAAACCATATCCTCTCAAAAAGACTCACAGAAAGCCAAAAACCTGTATGATTTTTTTCACAAATATAAAAAACTTGTAGCACATTCATTTATTTAGATTTCTTCTGTCATGCTGCCCTGATTGTAGACATTTACCATAGACTTTAAAACATGGTGACCTTGGCTTTTGAAAGAATCACATAATGACAACTGAGTTGCTAGAACAAATGCAACAAGACACTTGGAGAGAGGGTAAACAACATCTTAGGTGGCAAAAACTAAATAATGAGCTGAGGATTACTAACTTGTAAAAGATTTGGTGAGAAGGAAAGGTCCTCAGTAATGAGAATTCTTGTTTCCTTGACTTTATTTAACTAAAATATTGTGGATTCTGACATGCTCTTTGAATTGCAGAGGATTGATATGTTGAACCTCAGAAATTAGTTTAGCACTGAGTTTGGCTTTTTATTTGTTTGTTGTTATTTTCAGCTAAAGATATTGACTTCGTAATGGAACATTTCCTGCAAATATGGGTATATACCCACATCTACGTGGCATAGATAATATGGATATATAAATACAAGTGCACACACATGTACTTGAATTCCAAAAATTTTGTGATGTCTAGGCAAACACTCAAATGGCACCAACATAGTTCAATAAGCAGAACATTTCAATGCTAAGCATCTTCAACACATGTTTGTGAAAGCACTAGCTGAGCTAATTGCTAGTCTTGATGATCTATTAAAAATAGCATAAAACAATTTCAGGAGACTCAAGAAAAACTCTCCATGACATTTTTTATAAAGGTGTTACTATTTCTGATTCATACAGATTTAGTTAAGATACCATCAACTTAGGCTTGAGTGATTTAAATGTGTAACATGGTTTCTTAGAGCTTCATATTTACTTGTCCAACCTCAGTGTTAAAAAGAGTTCCTTGATTACATTAACATTGGTTCTGTCTAAAGGTTATCTTGATACAGCAGAAATTTCACTACTGTTTGAGTTTGTTATTGTGAATTACATTTCCACTCAACAAAAGAGTTTTCAGGTCTACATATTTTCTATACATTTCATCATACTGCAACAAATTCTTAGATAATTAGAATTATATTGTTGTCTTGAGGTATGATTATAGCTCACAGGATAATGGTTCTTTGTGATTGCCATTATACTTGTTTCTAATTTGATGACTGTAAACTTTCCCCGTTAAATACAGTGTATTTAACAAAGGTAATCATTCTTGATTCAACTCTTACCCTTTCCTATATTCAGGAGAGGCTCTGCGGCTCTACCCTGGACCTTTCTAAATGAAAGCTTCTTTCTACTAAGACTTCAGATTGTGCAATTTATTATAAATAAGTGCTTCATTGTCTGAGTATCCATTGCATTTTTATAAAAGTTATCTGTGAGTACTGAAATCTGACAGGCTTATTGGAGAGTATATATAGGCATAACCAAGACTCTGCATATTAGTTTCTGAAAGTTCAGATCTCAAACAGGCCTAGGGACCCAGGATTCAAGGACAACCATCACTCTTCATTACTCCATTAACAAAAGATGTCCTTTGGCCTCTTCACAGCCAATTAAATATATCTATGTACCAGATTCCTACTAAATTGATTTCAAGTACTTTACATTTTGGATAAATTGTTTCAGAGCCTAGAATAGTGAAAATACATTTCTAATCCCAGGACTTGAGCAAGTTTCCCTTAAGGATAAGCCACCCTTCTACTTCTTCTCTGAATAATGGAGTATAAAAATACATATTTCATCGTCCTTGATGTCTGTTGGCAAATGCCACTGCTAATGGCTAGCATTCTAGCTACAAAATCAGAAAGTAATAAATGTAAAGCTTGTATTTATAGTTACTTTATAAACACAAGATTATTAGAATGGGATAATCTATATCCCAATGTTAAGATTCATTAAAAGATCCAAATTCTGTTGCAAAGTCATGATTGTGCATCTTATCCTATTATTTGGCTTGTACTTATGCACAAATACAAGTTTCCTGTGGACATTACACCTCCTCTGTACAGTATCTCTCCTCTGTATACCTCCTCTGTACAGTAGGGTTGGCAAACAAACAGATATTCATCATGACTTGGATTTAAGTGTTACTAACAGTTCTTAGAGCCTTAATTTCAAAAGCCCGGGAAAGATTATTTAAACCTTTGCAGCAATTAAGTCTTTACTGGAATTTTTCAATGTTTTCTTTTGAATTATCTTCTTTTCTGCCTCTCTGTAATGACTCTAGCTTTTTTTATCAGTTGTACTATACATTGCTTATGTATATCATTCAGTACTAAATCTTACATCTGACTGCATCTAAACCAGATAGAACCTGTATGACTGTATACTATGAACAAGCTGATTGGACTATCTGCTTTTCACCTTTTCTGAAACCAAATTTAATTTTATAATTTCTTATAAAACTTTTTTACTCTTGATTCACCTATAATACTACATATAGTTTTTTCCCTCATTGACACATTAACACACATCCAATAAAGATATTTCAACTATAACCTGTTATTGACATCATTACAAAAGCTATAAGGATGTTGTTTTACTCCTTTTTCAACTGGGCTCATTCTCTTCCTCCTGACATTCTCTCTTCCTTATATTACTGTCATTACCTTTCTGGAGTGTGGGGACATTGGAGGAGAAGGCTTTGATATTAAGAACCTCTAGAGCTTGGTGGCTCATGCCTGTAACTCCAGCACTCAGGAGGCAGAGACAGGAGGATTGTTGTGAATTTGAGGCTCACCTCAGCTGCATAGCGTGTTCAGGGCCAGTCTGAACTACAACTAAAGAAACCACTTTAGGAATGGAAGAGTTGAGAAAAGAAAAATGAGGGATTAGGAAATAGTAATAATCCCTTAGATCTCTGGTCAACTAATGAAATGGAGAGAGGTGGTTGGAGATACATCGAATCCTAGTGTTTGGGAAACAGAACTAAGAAATTTGCGTAGTGGAAATTTTATGTTAAGTAACAGGTTGACGACTTTAGCTACATGTAACAGGAGGAAAGAGTGTGGCGAGCCTAGCTGAAATCCCAGAAGTTCTGACACATAGTGGCCATAATAATAGAAAAAATGCAAGATATACTTACTTCATTTTCTTACTCCTCACATTAAACTTATGAGGTAATTACTGATATTATCTCCAGTTTACTAGTATGGAGACCGAGAGACAGGAAAGTTAACTAAATTCTCCAAGTGGACACAAGTAATAAGAGGTGGAGACAGTTCTCCAACTCAGGCCTCGCATTTCAGACTCATGCATAAATTTTAGTTTTG
>PVIR01009870.1:17119-51830 GCA_004026965.1 Petromus typicus | reverse complement strand
GGCTGGCCCCGAGCTCAGCCTCAAACTCACATCACAATCCTCCTGCCTCTGCCTCCTGAGTGCTGGGATTACAGGCGTGAGCCACCACGCCCGGCACTGTGGTATGTGGTACTGGTTGCTGCTGGGTGTGGGTCTCCACACCCAGTATTGTTATGTGGTTACCGGGGAATCGAACCCGGGCCCTTGCGCTTGCAAGACAAGCGCCGGAACCACTGAGCTAACTCCCCGGCCCCATAAAAATGATATTTTAATTTGAATGTTGCAAGTGAACAAAGTGACCAAAGAAACCTCCAGTTTGTGATTGTCACATCTGTGCATATTTCCATTTTTACTACTGTTTCTTACTTTAATACACATTATACCTTTAATTTTAATCATGTGGAAATTGTGTAGCATAAAGATAAATAATTATCAATTTTGTATGCAATATATATGGTTGAATGATCTTTCCTAAGGATACCAAGACTACACAATGGGGAAAGTATAGTCTCTTCAAGTAACAGTATCGCGAAGGATGCTGAGCCCTTACTTTACATCAAATTAAAAAAAATAACTCCAAATGTCAAATGTAAGACTTCAAATTGTACAACTCTTCAAAGAAGACACAGAATATGCCCCTATGACACTAGATTTTGCAATGATCATTAATATGAAACCAAGACAGTGAGAAGAGCAAAAATACACAAATGGGACTTCATCAAACTTGAAATGTTTCATACTGAAAGCACTAAGAAATACAGCAAAGGAAATAAGCAACACAATGAAAAGGAAACATACAGAGTAGGAGAAAATACTTCCTATTCATAATACACAAGATGGGACTAATATCCAAATGCATGAAGAAATTCTACTACTCAACAACAAAAGAAAGCTAAACTTAAAAAAGGACAAAGCCCGGCATATGACACACCTCTGTATGTAATCCCATCCATCTGAGAGGCTGAGGCCAAGAAGATTGTTAAACCCTGCCTGGTAATTTAGAGATTTAGATAGTCAATGCCTCAAAGTATATAAAAAAGGTTTGGAATGTAGTTTGGTGTGAAGGCCCTAGTTCAATCCCTGGTGCTACAAAACGGGGGTGCGGATAACAGGCACTTTTGAAAGAAACACACAGGCAATAAACACATAACATCACCAATCACCAGAAAATTCAAGTCCTAAGGGGGGGCAGGGAGAAAATAGCAAATGTTGATGAGGATGTGGAAAAATTAACTCATGCACTGTAGGAAGGAATGTAAAATGGTGCCATTATGAAAAAAACATAAGTTCTTCAAAATATAAAAAAACGAATCAACAATAATCCAGTTCTATGTATACATCTAAAAGTAAGATTTCAGCCAAGCATCATTGTGTATGCTTGTAATCCCAGCTCTCCAGGATGTGGTTCAGTTCTAGATTTAACCCCCAGTACCACAAAAGGGAAAGGGTTACCAAGATCTCAAAGAGATGTTTGCATATCCATATTCACTGCAGCATTGTTCACAATGAGCCAAGAGGTGGAAGCAACCTACCACCCACCAGTGGGTAAAGAAAATGAGCTTTATATACACAGCCAAACACTATTCTACCTTAAAAAGACATCTAGTCAAGTGCTAAAACATGGACTAATCCAAAGACATAATGCTCATAAAAATATGCCAGTTGCCAAAAAGACAAATACTCCAAGATTCTAATTCATGGAGACCTAATGTAGTCAAATTCTTAGATACAGAGAATACACTGATGGATGTCAGGAGTTTGAGAAGGGATAAAAAGGTAATTTAATATGTGCACTAATAATTTTAGAAGATGATGGGGCCGGGGAGTTAGCTCAGTGGTTCCGGCGCCTGTCTTGCAAGCGCAAGGGCCCGGGTTTGATTTCCCGGTAACCACATAACAATACTGGGTGTGGAGACTCACGCCCAGCAGCAACCAGTACCACATACCACAGTGCTGGGAGTGGTGGCTCATGCCTGTAATCCCAGCACTCGGGAGGCAGAGGCAGGAGGATTGCTGTGATGTGAGTTTGAGGCTGAGCTGAGGGCCAGCCTGAACCACAAAAAGTGAGACCCTGTCTCAAAAAACCTAAAAAAAAAAAAAAAACAATTTTAGAAGATGAAAAGTTTTAGATATTTACTGTACAAAAATACATATATTTAACACTAATGTACTTCATAATTACAAATGGTTAGGATAAGTGTACATTTTTTGCTACAGAAATACATTTTCAACCTAGTTTCTATGAATTTTTAAAAATGTAGGGACTGGATATTACAGTTATTTTATTTACTATTATGTCCTGAAACAAAGGCAGACTTGTATAGAGTTCCTTATTGGAGATACCAAGGCATTTAATTGAACAGGCTTAATATTAAATTATCTTTATATTGTTGATATGAATTTTATTTAGGCACATGACACAGATAATTACTTTTAACATACTCTTGAAATTAATGTACTTTCACATCTGAAAATTTTGTATTTTTATTGTTAAGAAATACTGGCCCTATTTTCCCATTTGAGTATATGCATATGTGTGTGTATACATAAATATCTAGGTATCTTCTTTGGAAGTATGGTTATACATGCTTCATAAAATAAATTAGTTCTCTTATTTAGAAAAAGTCATCTTAATATACATATTATTGGGCAATATCACAGGCTCAGATATTTTCTCTTCACAAAAATCTGAAGAAATTTCACTAGTTCAAACAATAATAAAAATATTTTAAGGTAATCTTTTGGTAACTGAAAAATATATAAAAATTATTTACATAGGTATTTTACTTCTTAATACTATTTTTCCTGACAATTACCCATGTCATTTCAGATGCCACATTTACTAAGACAAAAATTGTATGATTCATTTCATGAACCTCTGTCTTATCTGATAGTACTACTTCTCTTGTTTCCCTATGTATTCTTCCTATGTCATTCGCTTTTTGATATGACTTTTAAAAATAAAAATTTAGTCCTATTTTTAACATAATTTTGTCATTTGATAAGAAATTATAACGCAAATGAGCTTAAGTAATAGGTTGCTCTTGCTTTCATCATCTCATTTTACGCTTGCTTTTTGTTCCCTTTGTTTCGTGTTTGTTCTGTGGAATCTTTGTTTGCTTTTATCTTCTTCTGAGGCTTGAGTCCACAGATTCTGATTTTAAATCTATCAAATCTATCTTTGATTTTACTCCAAACAGTTTTAAGCTAATTTGATCTCATCTTTCTCACTTTTCAAAAGCAAAAATGAAAATATATCTTGAGGCTATTGTGAAATTAATTTAGAATTTTAAGTTTCCAGAATTTATAAGTTAAACCAAAACCACTATTAAGATCTGAACATGCTGCAACATAATTGTTTCTAAAGTAAGTAAGATGTCAGGTAAACCTTTTAGTTGAACTCAAGCAACCACCTTGTTAACAATGTTTGTGCAGTAACAACATAGAATGATGAAATGAGCCAGCAGTTGCAAAGGTAAGAGAAGCATCAGCACAGACACAGGTTATTCTGAGTGATGACTGCACAGACCGGGTCACACTTAGACTAAGAGATTCCCAGCGTATGTATGAATTATAATTCTGAGATCATTATAAATATCACCTTTTAAAAGTACAATTTTTCTTACAACCGCTCATGTTTGAGGGTAAGCAAATCTCCATCCAATTTACTGTATTCTCTTAGGTGTAACCAACTACTTAAAGCTCTGTACTCATCAAACTCTGCAGCCTGCTATCAGTTTTTGTGCTACTTTCTCATATTTCTTTTGCATGTGCTGGATTTACTCTTAAATTTATCCAAAAATTATTTTGAGGTATATCATTTCTATAATGCCACAAAATTACTGAAATAGATTTTTAGAAATAACAGGAATTTTTCAATCTCTTTGTTGTTTTTTGTGGTACTGGAGATTGAACTCAGAACATTATGCTTGCCAGGCTGACACAAAACCACTGAAATACATCCCTGGCCTGAATTTTTCAGTTTTTAAGAATGTCAAAGAAGACAATTCTAAACCTCTAACTCATCCTGCTATAGTGTGACTATGTCCTCCAAAGTTCATGTACTAGAAATGCAATGTCCATTTCAGAAGTTGAGTGAGCCCTTGCAGAGGGGATTAGATAATGAGGATTCTGCTTTCCTGAATACACTCATTGTTATGAGGGGACTCAGTTATCTTCATAACCAGATCTCTGAGGAGAGGTTATATCTGTGTCTATTTCTCTATGCCCTCTCCCTTACAAAAAGGCCCTCACCAGATGTGGGCTCGGAAATCTGGGATATCTCAGCCTCTATATGGTAAGCAATAAATCTCCATTCTACATAAAGCACTTGTCTTTGGTATTCTATTTCAGCAACAGAAAAAGAGACCAGGACCCACTTTTTAAAAAACTGTATGGGAGACTGAACCTAAGGCCTCATGCATGCTAGGCAAGAACTCTGTCACTGACAACACCCTTTAGAGAGAAAAATTTGGGTCCTAGATAATCTGGGATATCATGATATTTTTCCTGTTTAAAGAAATAGAATAGTGGGTTTTTAAAAAAAAAAAAAAAAAAAAAAAAAAGAGATCTAGAGCCAGAATGCAAAGGTTAAAATTTTGACTCCACTGCCCACTTGAAGTGTGACTTTGAACATGTTACTCAGTACCTCAGCTTCCTTATCTGTAAAGCGGAAACTCATCTCTTACATGAAGGCTGAGTGAGTTAATTCTTGCTAAGCACTTAACAGTGCCTGGCACATTACATACCATTTAAATGTTTCTCACACTGCTATCATTTGTAATTTATAATTGAAATAATTTTTCTTATTCATCAATTATCTTCAATGAAAAGTAAATAGCCATCTAATACATTGTTATGTTGGTTAATTATATGTGTCAACATGACTAGGCTATAGAATATGCAGATGTTTGATAAAAAATTATCCTGTGTGTATCTGTGAGAATAGTTATATATGAAATTAATATTTGAATCAGTAGACGGGATAAAATAAGCCTTTTCCAACATGCAGCTAGTCAGTTGAAGACATAAACAGAACAAAAAGGCTAAGTAAGAGAAAACTCTTACAGCCTGCTTCTAAGCTAGAACATGAGTTTTCTTCTGGTCTCCCAACTTAAGGCTTTTCTGGATCCTGTGTGTACAGGGCTTTGTAATGGAACTATATGACCTCTCCTGGCTCTGTTACTTGCTGAATTCAGACCTTGGGACTCTAAGTCTCCAGAACCCACTGAGCCAACTCTTTATAAGCAGTGAGGCAACAACTCATCAGCCTAGCTGTCTAGTCACCTTCCTACCTATCCATCTCCCACTCTGTTTCTCTTAAGAAGCCTAAAACAACTGCTGAATAAATTAACCAACAATATATTCTATCAATCATAGTTTAAGATTTACAGTCAGTTACCAAAGAGGTATTGTATGTGCAAGAGAGCATATACTTATGGAAGAAGAAAGGATATGAAAAGTTTTTGGCAGAAATGAAAAGAATGGACACTTGACTTCGTTGGTTTCTGGCAAAAAAAGATATAGAGAAGAGGTACACTAAGCTTACCCAACTGTGTGTAAATGTAAGAAACACTGAGTTGGAGATAAAGGATGCAGGACCTTTGTTTAGAATACTGAAAGAAAAAACAAGGAAAGAGGTTGATAATAGAGGAAAGAGATGGGCAGATACAAAACTGAAACCAAAGGCAGAGGACTGAACCTGAGAAAGAAGACAGGCTATCTCTACCTTTGAGACAGAAGGCAGAGAAAGAAGTGAGGATCAGCAATACCATTGTTTTGGTCCGTGATAATGTGTTTCTAAGTGAGTATGTCTTACTGACAAGAGAGGTAGGAGGGAAACCAAAGGAACTTAGCCAAGATCAAAAGAAAAGAGGTTGTATCAGGCTTAGCAAAAACTCTATGTCAGAGATCTCTCTGAAAAGATCATGTTGTGAATAGGGAGCCTGTAGACTTGATTAAAGACACAAGTATATATGAATTTCAAATTAGTTCCTAATCACGCTCTGGATTCAAAGTAGAGAAATCTGGGCACAGTGAATAGAAGACAAATAAAAACAAAGATTCCTTCCTGAAAAATAGCCTTTGGGGGAAATATTTTATTACATATGGTTCTAAAAGATGTAAGATACAGAAATTAAATAGGAACTTCAGTATGAATGCCAGAGAGTAAAATTAAAAATCCTATACAAACGAAAGTTTCAGTTAAAATAAAAATACTGGATTTTACAAATGTTATTCAGAGAAAAAAAGAATATATGCTACAATGTACTTTTGTTATACAGTACTAAGAGTAGTAAAAGATAGTAGTCAGATTTTATATTCATCTGAAGATAGAACAGATAGAACCTGTTAACATGTACACAGTTCAGAAGAAAGACTATAAAATGTTAACAAGGGTCCCCATGAAAACATTAAATGTGATGCTGCCTTATTTGCTTTTAATATTTTAGAGGAGTAATAAAGATAATGTAGGTGATAATTCAAAGCAGAACAGTAAATTCTAGAGGTAAAAAAAATCAATAATAAAATATGTATGGTAAAAAATAAAAAGTTCTTCTTCAAAGTCAAGTCCCAATCCCACACTGTCCCAAGACAGCTTTTAATTTACAGGTTAAAGGACTTGAAAATTTTCTCCATGTGCTTTACTGTAATGTACTTCAATCGTCTGTATTCACTATCATTCTCGATAAGGAACATATTAAAGAATTAACCTACATACTAACACCAAATATGTACAGTACAAATATAGTAAACATAATTATATACAACTAAACAATAACTATATAATATATACAACATTTATTATATTTTATTAAGTTTTATCCCCTACCAAGAGAAATTAAATAGTGCAGAATAAGATTTTATAGAACTTTGCTTTGGAGGCCATAAAACTACAAGGTAAGACATTTTGCACCCTTCCTTTCCCCCAAAATAAAAACCAGATCAATTTTTTCCTTCTTGATGTCAATATTGCTCTTACTTGGAATGTATGCTTACTGATATTGGAAAAATTCAATCGATAAAATATTTCCTGGTTCTTAAATTCTCATTCAAATTCAATTTAGTATAAATCATATTCTTTTTAAAACATTGTTGCCTTGGCTTTCCTTGCCCTAGAATTTGTTTAAAAATATATATGAACATAACTAATAAAATATTTGCAAAACAAAATACACAAATTTAAAAGATAAGACTTTGGAAAATATATAGGTTAGAAGTTATACTACATTTCCCCATCTTCCATCTCAGAATGTATTCACTACCTAGGTAAACAGAGTTCTATGTGAATTTCTTAAGTTGTATATTCCTGGGGCTCTAAGCATGTACTTTTTAAAATCTATAGGCAATTTCTGATTATCTTGGATTTGGCTGAGAGTTATGAAGGCATTTTCTGCTGTATTTTGTTATGTTTTTTCCATTACTGGGGACTGAACACAGAGCTTCACGCATGCTATGCAAACATTATACCACTGTGCCACACCATCAGTCTTACCATATATGATTTCTCTCAAATTTATGTCCTATCCCAGGCCTCTCTTCTAAGGTCCAGTCCATATTAACTACCTAAATGACATCTACACAGGGATGTCACATGAGCACCACAAGCAAGTATATGCACTAGAGCTCATCACCATCCCCTTTAATGTGCACCTACGGTCTCACATGAAAGTCTCCACTATCTACCAGCAGCCTGTCAGAGCAGAACTCTTTGAAACTTCTATCTCACCACTTCTAAATGATCACTACAGTCTATTTTACTTTTTTTTCACTCTCTAATCTGTCCACTTCTCTCCATTCAAATTAAAAATGTTACCAACAGATATTACTGTCATAGACAGGAGTTGTATCACTTTAAAGTTCATATGAAGTTCTAGTCCCCAGTACCTCAGAATGTGGCTGTATTTGAAGACACATTCTTTAAAGTAATAATTAAATTAAAATGAGGTCATGGGGTGGGGTAAGTTCAATGTTACTGGAATTCTTATAAGAAAAAGAAACTTGGGCACACACATCTGGAAGGATGACTGTAACATACAAGCCAGAGAAAATGTCCTAGAAGAAACTCTTCCTCACAGCCCTCAAAGAAACTTATCCTCCTAACGCCTTTCTCAAAGACCTCTAGTCTCCAGGCTGGGGGGAAAAAACCCAAACTTCTGCTATTTAATCCAACTACAGCACTGCAGCACACCCAACAAAGTAATACAAGCACTCTGACATTTTTCAGAACTACTGCCCAATGGTCTACTTTCCTCTCCACCTGGCACCCTCCAATCTATAGCTTTTACTGTAGCAAAGTTCAAACGATCTTTACAAATTTACAAAGATCATATCCCTTGAACAAATAAAAATTTGAAATAATGGGCTGGGGAGTTAGCTCAGTGGTTCCAGCGCCTGTCTTGCAAGCACAAAGACCCAGGTTCGATCCCAGGTAACCACATACAATACTGGGCATGGAGACTCACGCCCAGCAGCAACCAGTACCACATACCACAGTGCCGGGCGTGGTGGCTCACGCCTGTAATCCCAGCACTTGGGAGGCAGAGGCAGGAGGACTGCTGTGATGTGAGTTTGAGGCTGAGTTCAGGGCCAGCCTGAACCACAAAGCGAGACCCTATCTCAAAAAAACCAAACAAACAAATAAATAAAAAATTTTGAAATAATGTAGTATATAAAGCCCTGCTGGCTTCTCTAACTATATATTATACTGCTCTTTCGCTTCCAGGCAAAGTGACTTTATATGCTTCTCTAAACAATGGTTCACCTTTTCTGCATACTTTTTTTTTTTTTTTTTTTTTTTGGTTTTTTGAGACAGGGTCTTGATTTGTAGTTCAGGCTGGCCCTAAACTCAGCCTCAAACTCATATTACAGCAATCCTCCTGCTTCTGGCTCCCGAGTGCTGGGATTACAGGCGTGAGCCACCATGCCCAGCACTGTGGTATGTGGTACTGGTTGCAGCTGGGCGTGAGTCTCCACACCCAGTATGGTATGTGGTTACTGGGGATCGAACCCAGGTCCTTGCGCTTGCAAGACAGGCACCGGAATCATAGAGCTAACCCCCCAACCCTGCACACTTCTTTTTATCAAGTTAACTCCACTCATAATTTGCAATGAAGTTTTTTTTAAATCACTTTATAAAGTAAAAACATTACATACATCTATAGGTGGTGAACTATATAAGCTATTATAATTATAATTGATGACTTAAATACAGATGGTCCCTAACTCCTGATGGTCCTATATATGATTTTTTTAACAATGATGAAAAACACTACTGTGCTTTGGGCATGTTACCAGCTCAGCAATTTGCACTATGATACACACTGAAGATGGTAAGCAGCAACAGTAGGCTCAGGTCAGTTACCCACATAAACACAAAAGCGATAACAAATACTCTATGGGGTCTTGTGCTGATGAAAGGTATGTGAAAGACATATTAAATCCATTTTCCAATGACAGCATTTTCAACCTATGATGAGTTTTGGGGAACATATTCCCATCACTAATCAAAGAGAATATGGGATTGTTTCATTCATGTTTACTTTCTCTCAGGCCCTACATCTGTTAGTTCATTCCTGGATCACTAATCACTGAACGTATTACCTGGAATATGTAGACACTCAAAACACATTTATAGATAGCCTTAGTTTTGATGCTTATACTGTCATACAGATATGCTTTCTTTTTTAAGAAGATATTTTATCATAGACTTTAATGAATACATATATCAATCTAGTTGAATTTATCATTACAATACAAACATACATGGAACTATTCCATAATGTAGATTTGTTGTATGATGTATTTATTCTACCTCCTCTCATATAAAAACATGCTGAGCTCTTTTACAATAATGAGAAGTAATGTGAGTATAAATATCCAGCCATTTACATTCATTCTTCATTTGCTCTGATACAGAAACACATACACACAAAACATCTTAACATATGTATTCTGATTCACACTGAAATTGAGATTCTTGAGAATTTCTCATTTAGGTGTTGAAGAAACACAAGACAATTAAATTAGCAAGAAGTACATAATACTTGCTTTAATATATCAACAAATAGGCATCCTGTGATAATATTCCTTGCAGTCAGTATCACTGATGATATGCAAAACACTACATGAAATTATTTTTGAACTAGGTATTGCTCTGTTTTTCTCTCATCTTTTTATCAAAAAATAAATAAATATTTGGCATTCTTTCTTGCTTTTGATAACAGGCAGGAACTGAAACAGTAAAACAACTGAACAAATCAAACAGGATGCTAAGAAAATTTAATGATGTCAGCAAGAGAGAGCAATGGGGAGTCTCAGGACAAATTCCCTCATAGAAACACCAACCTAACAACAGCATGTTGCCCCAAAGCCTAGAACTGCAGAGACTTTCAAAACACTAAAGCACTCTAGCTAGCCAAAAACAACAGCTACACGAAATAAGGGAAGAAAATCTGTTGCATTTCCTCCTTGTCAGCTCCTTGCCTACATAAGTATATCTGGTAATTAAGAAGAAAAGCCCAACTAGTACCTTTTTCCTAAAACTGGATCATATGTCATATGTCTTTGAAATGTTGATTGGAACTGGCTATATTCTGGATATCTGGAGAACTCTGGGACCAAAAGAGCAGGAAGTGGCTCATTACAATGCCAGAGAACTTCTAATACAATAGAAATAACCCCGCAGAGCGTGCAGTACCGGGGAGAAAAATGCCCAATCGGTGCATTCTCTTACAGAATAGAAAGAACTGCAAAGCTAGTATCACAGTACATGCCTGTAATCCCAGCACTCTGATAGGCTGAGGCAGGAAAACTGCAAGTCTGAGCCTATCCTTGCAATTTAGTAATTTAGCAAGACCATGTCTCAAAATTTTCTTTTTTAAGGTTTTTTGAGACAGGGTCTCACTTTGTGGTTCAGGCTGGCCCTGAGCTCAGCCTCAAACTCACATCACATCAGCCTCAAACTCACATCACAGCAATCCTGCTGCCTCTGCCTCCCGAGTGCTGGGATTACAGGTGTGAGCCACCATGCCTGGCACTGTGGTATGTGGTTCTGGTTGCTGCTGGGCATGAGTCTCCACACCCAGTATAGGTATGTGGTTACCCGGGATCGAACCCGGGTCCTTGCGCTTGCATGACAGGCGCTGGAACCATTGAGCTAAATCCCCGGCCCGTTGTCTCAAAATTTTAAAAAAGGGGTTGGGGATATGAGTTCATTCCCTAGTATCAAAATGGACAGATGGATGGAAGTGTGGGTGAGCATGTGGATGGAATGATGGATAGGTACATGGATACATAGAAAGGTGAGCAGAACATGCATCAGTCAGTGGAAGGAAGGAAATAATGATTATAGCAGAAATGAAACAGAAATAAGAAAAATAGAAAATCAAATTGTGAGTTAGTTTTGAATATAAAGAAATAGAAAAAACAATCCAAGACTGAACAAATTTAGAAAGCAAAAATAGAGGCCTTAAAACTAATTCCACAGAAATTTTTTTAAAAAATTATAATAGACTTATGAATAATTACCATATACCAATGAATTGGATGAACTAGAAAAAATGGATAAATTTCTCAAACAAGATTGAATCAATAAATAATGCATACTTATTCATAAATAATTCATAGACAAAAACAATAATAAGAACACTAAATTAAATTTGGCTTACTAGTAACAAATGGTACCAAAAGAAATTATTAACAAGTGGTAAATCTGAGCAAGTAGTGAATCAAATTTTGGGGGCCACTCTGACGATTTTTTTTTTTAGGTTTTTTGTTTTTGTTTTGTTTTTTGTTTTTGAGACAGGGTCTTGCTTTTGTGGTTTAGGCTGGCCCTGAGCTCAGCCTCAAACTCACATCACAATCCTCCTGCCTCTGCCTCCCGAGTGCTGGGATTACAGGCGTGAGCCACCACGCCCGGCACTGTGGTATGTGGTACTGGTTGCTGCTGGGTGTGTGTCTCCACACCCAGCATTGTTATGTGGTTACCGGGGAATCGAACCCGGGCCCTTGCACTTGCAAGACAGGCGCCAGAACCACTGAGCTAACTCCCGGCCCCACTCTGACGATTTTTAAAAATTTATATTTGCATCAAATTTGAAGACTGATACAAGATAAAAGTACTAAGAAAAACTTTGTGTCAACTAATTTTATTTTTTATTTATTTATTTTTTGCAGTACTAGGATTGAACTTAGGCCAAGTATCACTTGAGCTAAAACCTTGGCCCAAGCCAACTAATTTTAAAACAGGTAGAAATGAACACATTTTCAGAAAACCATGCTGTTATAAAACTGTTTAAATTGATTAGAAAATACTTTCCATAGTTCTATAACCTTTTATGAACCTTTATAATTTAAAAGTCTCATCAAGACACCAACCAGTAGGCCCACCTGCAATGTCGGGAAATCAGGGACTCACCTACTAATGCAGAAATAAGTTCATTTTTCTACTTTGGGAGAACCATTACACCCCAGAGTAGTGATACCATCACTGACATAGACATTTGACTCTAAAGCAACTTCATTACTCTTCCATTCAGTTACAGTTACCAATCTCACTACTGTTTCAACTGGTTTATCTTTATTTGTGTATGTATTTGTAAATGTTATTCCCAAGATTCTCTTAATTTGGCAACCATGCTAGAAACTATGTCTGTGTAATATAGCTAGTATTTGTTTTTACGGATAATATATAACTTAAAAAACAAACTGGCACATTGCTATTCAGTCAAATGGAGAAGCCACGGAGACATGAATTCAATATTTTTTTGGTGGTTGGGGTTTTTTTGGTTTGTTTTTGAGACAAGGTCTCGCTTTTGTAGTTCAGGCTGGCCCTGAGCTCTCAGCCTCAAACTCACATCACAGCAATCCTCCTGCCTCTGCCTCCCCAGTGCTGGAATCACAGGTGTGAGCCACCACGCCTGGCATTGTGGTATGTGGTACTGGTTGCTGCTGGGCATGAGTCTCCACATCCACTATTATATGTTGTTTCCGGGTATCAAAGCCAAGGCCCCTGCTCTTGTAAGATAGGCATGGAATCACTGAGCTAAATCCTCAGCCCATGAATTCAATATTTTACTCATACATAATATTAAAAAGACTTCAAATTTGGATATCCATACAATTTTTAATTAGAGTTTTTAATGCTATTATCAAATCATCTGATCTATCTAAAAAGGCAAAAGAAAACATTTTTTATAGTTAAAATTCTCAGTGGTAGTACAGATGTTTAAAAGGCTGAATACATTCTAAATTCAGCTTAATGTATCCTACACATGATTACAAGGTTCTGTTGGACGATAAAAATTGCTGGCTTAGAAAATGAAAGTAACATATCTACACTCCCACACACAACTAAACTGGCTCAATTTTGCAGATGATAATCCACAACCTGTTTTTCAGGTTCCTGAATAATTTGTCAGTAATTTGCTACATTCACTTTTCTAGCAAAATACTGCATACCATACTGATAAATACACAGTGATACTAGAACTCAAAACCGATTTTAGATGATATCAAAAGTGAACTTCTTCACTCATTTAAGCTATAGAAATATCAATATTGAAAAAAATAATTCAACATTAAAGTGTCATAAATAATATGAATTCATAAGTCAGTATGTATCTTTCCAAATTACTATATGACCTAAAAGAAACAAGTTAATTCTGCAAGTTTTCCAGGGCATTTATTAAACTAAACAAAAGTAGAATTAATTACCTCAATTACAGAACAGCTTTTAAAAGGATCCATATTTAAACTAAAATACCTATACGACTTATAATTGGTGAGTATTTTATAATCAATCCATTTATGTATTATTTATACTCGTGTGTGTATATATATATATATATATATATATATATATATTTTTTTTTTTTTTTTTTTTTTTTTAAGACAGGATCTCACTTTTATAGTTCAGGCTGGCCCTGAGCTCACTATGTAGCCTAGGTGAGCCTTGAACTCACAGCAATTCTCCTGCCTCTGCCTCCCAAGTGTTGGAATTACAGGGGTGAGCCACCACGCCTGGCAGAACTGGTTGTTGGTGGGCATGAGTCTCCATGCCCGGCATTCTATGCGGTTACTGGGGAATCAAGCCCTGGACCTTGAGTTTGAAAGGCTGGTGCTGGAGCCACTGAGCTAAATCCCTGGCCCTATATTCTGATATATTTTTATAACACGATTGACATCTATTAAGCAACCTTCTCAAGTAACTAAGCATTACAAAAACTGCCATCAAGGAAGGACTGAGAATCTTCTTAATATTAAGAATATGAATGCTAATACATACAGTCTTCTCATGGAAAATCAAATAGCAAAAGCACATGTGATAATATCCAATCAAAAATTAAACCTTTTTTTTTTAGGTAACAGGGACTGAACTCTCTCCCTTGTGCTTCCAAGGTAGGCACAGTACCACCTGAGCTAAATCCCCAGCCCCGAAAATTAAACCTTTTATTCTTTTCTTAATAAAAGAATATAACGCAGGCACGGTGGCCAAGGGGTAAGGTGCCAGTCTCGTAAAAGAATATAAACGCATTAGTAAATCTCATAAGACTTCACTTACCACAATTAAGTAAAGAAAACCATTTTCACTATTTTTATAGATACAACAAAGTTACCATATCATAATGAGGTATGCGATGGTGACATACTCAGAATAAATATGTAACATGATATTACTTGAGAAGACATGAGCAATGAGTACTGTGTGTGAACAATACGCAGGCAGTGGCTCCTGCCGTTCATTCCCTTTCCTTCTGCTGATTTTGCTCCATATCCATTCTCTGTGGTAAATCATAGGCATGAGGGCACCTACGCACCAGGCTTATGAATCTTCTCAGGAAATCACACCTTGGAAGTGATCTTGGAGACTCTCAACATAGTAGGAGAAATACTAAAAATTGGGAACTTATATATTAAGTTACCCATTATAGTGGTGCTGGAAACAACAAAGGATTTTTTTTCCTTTTGGAGAACCAGACATACGGATTTGATGGCAAATGGACAACTATTAATTCTTGTATTAATAATTATAGAAGTACACGAAAGTAATGAAGACAATATAGGATCAGGAATCTTTATATTTTAAAGGAATTTTGACGGCCTATGAGGTTATCAGATTGGAGAATGATATAAGACACATTTCAGGACAGGAAAAACAAATACAGCAATGTGCTTTATGTAAAAAATTTACAACAGAATGGGTCTTATAGACTTGATGAATACATTATACTGACTACTCTTTACAATTTCTATTTGCCAAACATTTTCGTCTTGTCTAGTGGGGCTTTGAAACACACTACAAACAATCATTTCTGCGACATAAAATGGGAAATCAGTAATGTGTTGCAAAAATTAGTCCATAAAAAGTATTCCTGGTAGCATCTCCTACAAAAAATACACTTAGCGTTTACACTGCAGGGAAACATAGTTGTCAGTAAATTTCTCTACTGCTCTTTGACATGTATCCATTCTGTTATGCAGTCACACAAAGGAACCTGGTGCATATCTGCAGCATGTTTCTGTAAGAAATATGTAAAAGTGTCTTCATTTAAACATACCTTAACTATTTCTTCAATGAAACAAACATGAGAAACAGGATCTCTCTTCTTGGTTAGTACTTTTTGTAGATGCTGTACCTAAAAAGAGGCAGGAGATATAAAATACAAAAGGATATTAAAAATGAAACATATGTAAAGCTCACATGCTGGACAAAGCAAAGTGCATTTCAGAAACTACTACATAAATAATATTTGTAAGGAAAAATAAAATACAGCTTTTCTATATATTATTATAAGGAGAATACAGAAATATTTTGAATGTTCAAAGATTTTCAAGAATTGTCCCAAGTTACACAATTTAGAAGCAGGAGTCAATTCATAATTAATATTCCTTTTACTCCTTGAAATATTTACCTGTCCACAAACAGCACAAATATGATCCATAAGTTTCTCCATATTGGTCCAAAGGGAAGCACGAAAAGCTGCAGTATTTCCTGGGGTTGGCATGGTAGATCGTCCAGGACCACCTGGTGATAAGGGACAAAAGAAACATGAAAGATAATGTTTTCCAAACGTAACAAAATATATTATTTTCTGAAAAGCATACAAAATACATGACAAGTTCTATTTCAATGGAAAACTTTCTTATAACTAATATAATTTGTATCTAAGGAAAACAATACCCACAGCACACACAGTTACACACAGACATAGACATACTTATAAAAGACAAAATGAAATTAATGAAAATGCTTTCCAAAAGGAGAGATGAAGGAAATAGAAGATGTGATTAACCTGGATTATTATAAGTAAGTCATTGTGACTGAAACAAATATTCGACAATATTCTCAAATATTTTTATCCATATGAAATTTTTTTTTGAAAGAGGGTCTCACTATGTACCCTGGGCTGCCCTTGAACTCACAGTGATCCTCCTGCCTCAGACTTCTGAGTGCTGGGATTACAGGTGTGTGCCAGAACACTCGGCTCACATGAATGTTTTGCATATCCTCCAAATAAATTTAAATTTTAAAGGAACAAATCATATTAAAACTGAATATAAGCAAATATAGAAACAAATGAAAATACCTATAAAACACATTAGTAGTACAACCAGGAGGGTTACTAAGTACACTGATTTTAGTGATACAGTTTTTGGTGAGCATAATAGATATATGGTAGTGATGTAGTGATCCTGCAAATAGTTTAGGTATGCTTTAGAATACAGCAAGCAGATTAGGGGCACAAATATGTCATGCAATTATAGGTTATTTCCCAACTAACAACTGGAAAAATAGTGCTAAAATTTTTTAAAAAGATTTAAATTACATAAATTATAATGAAACAAAGATAATAAATACTCAGAACTCAGAAAAAAAAAAACAAAAAAAAAAACTAAGGACTCAATAGGGAAAAGCAACCTAGAATCCAAATCTTGATTTTTTAAAAAATACCATCTATCAACCCTTTTCAAGGATCACTGAAAAAAACAAAGATTTCGCATTTGTGGTAATAGAAAAAAGAAATGGAAAAGAAAACAAATTAATATATAATGGATTAAATTTCTTTATAAAAGGGAATACACTCTACCTCAGGGGAAAAAAATAACTAGTAGAGAATATTCAACTAAAATGTGTATCACAAAAGCTTAGTAATCATAAATGATTTTTTAAAAAATTTGTACACCAAGTGTGGTGCTTCGCACTGTAATCCCAGAACTCCAGAGGCTGAGGCAAGAGAAACACTGCAAGTTTGAGGCCAGAATGGGGTATACAGTGAGCACAAGGCCAGCCTGGACTACATCGTGAGACCATCTCAAAAGAAAGAAAACATAAATATTGCAATACACCAATAAAATAACTATCTGTGTGTCACAGTTTGCCTTACAGCTCTCTAATATATCTGCTATCAGAAGGGACTCACCCTGTTGCCCTGGTCCAATCCCTCAAGTGGGGACTTCAGTTAACAGAACGTTTTTGCCTTCCCGCCCCGTCTCTTGCTCATTCTCCCGATGTGCAAACAAGAGATCTGCTGAGTGGTAACCGTGGTAAAGAGCCCAACTGACTAGTTTCTTGTCCCTCTCTCACCAAAGCTTTCTCTGTATAGAAGGTGTATGCTGACTTGTACTTTGCCAGTGCTAAGTGTAGACACCTGGGAACAAGATTTCATGCTGAAGTGGTATAGAAAGAAATCTACTTGACTGCAGATCTAAGGCATGCCCTGCACTTCTAGTTTTTATTTTTAAATCAGTAATAAAACTAACATTTTGTTTATCTTGTTTCCTACATTCGTATCTGTCATTTTCAAATTCAGAAAGGAGGAAAAATATTTACTGGGACACACGAGCAGTTATAAAATTCTAACAGAGAGTGCATATAAGAATTTGCACTAAAATTTTCTTTATCGAGTTTGTTAGTACAAATTAGGAATACATTATGATCATATTCCTCATTGACAATGTGTACATGAACTCAATATATCTTGATTCTGATTTTTTCCATTCCTCTGCTCTCCCTTAGTTGAAAGGGAGAGCATTCCTATATACAGAAGTCTTGTTTTCATTTTTCCTTCTAACCATTACATTTTCCTTTCCTTTTTTGCTTTCCTGTGGCCCCCCCTTTCCTTTTAAACATTTTTTTTTCCTTTGTCACAATACTTGTCATACATTTTGGATCTCATTTACATCTTCAGTTTCTTATACTAAGGAAATGATATGGTATTTACATATCTGTGGCCTATTTAACTTACTTGCATGGTCTCAATGTGCATCTATTTAGCTATAATGTCTCTAATTTATCATTCTTTATAGCTGAATAATATTCCACTTTATTTTAAAAAATCTTCTTTATCCATTCTCCAGTTAATGGGTACTGCCAAGATTTAGCTATTACAAACTGTGTTACTATAAACATGGGTGCACATATGTCACTGTGGTATGATGCTTTTAATTCTTTCATGAATATATCCAGCAGGTAAATAGTATAGTCAAATGTATAGTCGAATCCTAGTTTTTTGAGCAATCTCCACACTGATCTCCACAATGATTGCACCAGTCTACATTTCCACCAACAGTGAAGAACTGTTCCTTTCTCCCCATGGCCCCACCAGCATTTGTTGTTGGTTGATTTCGTGATAGTAGCCATTCTTTGCGGAGTGAGATGGAAATTCAGTGTTGTTTTCATTTGCATTTCTCAAAGGACAGGTAATGCTGAATATTTTCTATATGTTTCTTGCTGCTTTTACTTCATCTGAAAAATATCTGTTCATCTCAGATGTCCATTTTTGAGTTGGGTCTTTAAATTTAGGGAAGTCTGTGCAAGAACTCAGAAAACACAGTTCGTATGAGACATTTTTGAAAAATCAATTATAAAATCCAGGCAAGGGAGAGATGAGTGTACTGATGGAGAAGTAATAAGATTAGAGATGAAAAATACATCATTGAAAAAAGAAGAAAATGTAAAAAGTACCAATGACATCAAACTAACAAATACTTCATGCACACAGAAAAACATACAGAATAACACTGCAGGGAGCTTGGGATTTAGCTCAGTGGTTCCGCCACCTGTCTTGCAAGCACAAGGGCCCTAGGTGTGATTCCCAGTAATCACATACAATACTGGGTGTGCAGATTCATGCCCAGCAGCAACTGGTACCATGTACCACAGTGCCGGGCGTGGTGGCTCACGCCTATAATCCCAGCACTTGGGAGGCAGAGGCAGGAGAATTGTTGTGATGTGAGTTTGAGGCTGAGCTCAGGGCCAGCCTGAACCACAAAGCGAGACCCTGTCTCAAAAAAAAACCCCAAAAAACAAAACACCATTTTCAAGGTAACATTATTTTCCTTAAAATTTTGTTGCTATAGATTTCCTAAAACTTTTACAACCAAGTTGTTGACATGATGCCTTGCCACTCTTTCACACTGCAATGTGTTTTCAACTGAGTGAATGCTATCCTATAGAGCCTCAATATAGCAAAGACGAAGAAAGTAACACACTGCTTATGTAATACCTAAAAAATAAAAATAGTAGTTATTCTTTAAAAATAATAAGACATTTACGTTCAAGGTTTCTTTTTTATTTTATTTTATTTTTTTTAGGTTTTTTGAGACAAGGTCTCGCTTTGTAGTCGAGGCTGGCCCCAAGCTCAGCCTCAAACTCACATCACAGCAATCCTCCTGACTCTGCCTCCCAAGCGCTGGGATTACAGGTACTGTTTGCTGCTGGGCGTGAGTCTCCACGCCCAGTATGGTATGTGGCTACCGGGGATGAAACCCGGGTCCTTGCGCTTGTAAGATGGGCGCCAGAACCACTGAGGTATGTGGTTACCGGGGATCAAACCGGGGTAATCCCCGGCCCCTATGTTCAAGGTTTCTATATTTAAAATCATGATATCCACTCCTCTACAGATGATATTCAGGTAACTAACACTCTTCATGCTTTCAACAAAAGAGGCTTACATAAGATTGACAGCACGTGAATAACTGCTTTTAATTTTTCCCTCCTATTCTTGAGAACACAAGAGGGAATGAGATTAAACTGCTCCTGAAAATTTAAACATTAAATCAAACTTTTTGAGAATAGTTGCTGGGAAACGTTGAGAGTAAATCTCCTTTGTCAATTTATTTTCAAAGATCTCCTCCTGGAATGGTCTTAACACTGACATACTCAAAGGGAATGATTATCCTTTAAAATACCTCTTTCACACTTAAGATTCTTTTTATATATAAGTTTTATTTATATATATATATTCAGTGTTACTTAGGGTCATGTCTATATAGCAAATATAAAAATAACAAATGGCGGCCCGGGGATTTAGCTCAGTGGTTCCGGCGCCTGTCTTGTAAGCGCAAGGACCCAGGTTCGATTCCCGGTAACCACATGCAATACTGTGCGTGGAGACTCAACCCAGCAGCAACCAGTACCACATACCACAGTGCCGGGCGTGGTGGCTCACGCCTGTCATCCCAGCACTCGGGAGGCAGAGGCAAGAGGATTGCTGTGATGTGAGTCTGAAGCTGAGCTCAGGGCCAGCCTGAACTACAAAGCGAAACCCCGTCTCAAAAAAAACAAAACAAACAAAAAAACAAATGGCTGCAATTTTTTTTTAGTATTGTTACCATGTAACAAAACTGCTAATTATTCTATGTGGGTTATTTCATTTATTTTTCAGGCCAATTCTATAATGAGTACGAGGCCTTCAATTAGGAAAAAAAGTGGGAGGAAAAACTTTAACAATGTTTTCTGTAGACTAACAAAATAAAGTGAACTAGTAAAGCTGAAAAACGAAATGGAGTGACGATAGACTTGTTTATTTTTAAGCAAAAGGAGATATAACAGGATAACTGAATGTGATACAAGAGATACAGAAAAGGAAAAATTCCGAAGGTAAAGAGAAAGCATCTGCTGAAACAGTTCCCTGGTCTGATGGGACCTGATGCTCTGGCAGAAAATAGTCCCTCACACTAACTGGAGAACATTGAGAACACAAAGGGAGAAATCTAGGCACAGAGCTGCAACAAGTGAGTGGGAGGTGCACGAGTGTGTGAGTGTGTATGTGTGTGTTTGTGTGCCCTTTCTTCTTTTCTCTTCCACTGCTATTATGTGAGCGTCAACAGCAGCCATGCCTTGGCAGGAAGAGGACTGCAGACTACTAACATGAGGCTACTCTTTGTCACCTGGAGCTCACTTTCTTTTAGCAATATTCTTTTGATTTTGCTATAGTTGTAATCTTTCCAAAGCTTTTTAAAGTATATCCTCGGCTGTTACTGCTCCTGAGTTCAAGAATCATAAGGAAAACTCCAGAAAGCTAAAGCAGAGATGATATCTCTTAAAAATATGTTCTTCCTCAATAAGAAGTACATGTGAGGATAATGGGTTCAAAAAGAAAAGTCTGTCCTGTTCTTCTCTTTGCATCCGTTTCAAGTAAATGATGTCACAGCTTATAAACCTTTATCTGAAAGTTGTGAATATACCAGTTGGCCAGTTCAGCTCACTAAGACAAAAATATTATAAATAAGTTCTGAAACATAATATATTCTCTCATTTTCTACTAAAAAAAATGACTCACTTGATTGCTTTGAAATATGAGTTTTTCACATACTATTCCAAGGACCTTGCAGTCATAAATAAATAAAGATGCTAAATATAAGTCATGTCCATACCTCTCACAGCTGACTGGGAAGGCTGAGTCAATACTCTGATGTCTAGTGCACTGTTGATATTTTCTTCTAAAGTAGCACAATATCCATCCACGACACTGGTAATAGTGTCCTTCAGAGTACCAAGATTATGGAAAACCTGAAGAGCCGTTCCTACTTGAGTTGGATTCTAAAATAAAGGTTGAGTGAAATAGAAACAGATAAATAAGAAATGAATAAAATCAATATAAATCTACAATTTAAATGATACTGAGCAATTATCATATTTATCAATTAATTATCAAAAAGAAGAGCAGAACAATTCAAAACAAATATAATTTTAGTCATTCCACAGGACAAAAGTTAAAATAGTGTGTCATCCCACTCACTTCCTCTTTCTTTTCCTTTAGAGCTTAGTTCTGAAGTTTGAAGTTTGTTATACAATATTAAGAGATTTAAAATTTATCACAATGGGGGGCACGCTGGAAGAGAAATCCTGTATCTGGTAGAGGACACATAAATGTACATAAATTTGACAGAACTGACACATAAAGGCTTGATACTGTATTTCATTCATTCAATCACTCATTCTAACTATGTGGATGACAGGGTAAGAAGATGCAGCCAGAATTCTCATGGTGAATTCCAGTCCCTGGAGTCCCACAGAAAAAGAATTAACAAACAACAAACAACAGAATTGGAACCTTGAGAAAAAGGCTGAGACCAGGCTTAATTCTTGCTACTCTGAGCAGTGGTAGCAAAAGGCCAAATACTGCACAGCAGAAGGAGTTAATCCCTTGAGCTCCTTGCACCTTTATTTGGGAGCAAGCCTTCATACCTATAATCCCAGGATGCATAAAAGAGGGTGGCCCCAAAGCCTCACATCCAAAATCCTAGCATGCACAAAAGAGGGTGGTTATCCACAATAATCCCTGTAGTTGAAGATTCCCACAGGGCAGGGCAGACATCCTTAAATTCCAGGAAATCTTTTCTTTTTTTTTTCTTTTTTTGAGAGAAGTTCTCTAAAAATAGTGAGCTCAGGCTGGCCCTGAGCTCACTATGTAGCCCAGGTGAGCTTCAAACTCACAGTAATCCTCCTGCCTCTGCCTTCCCAGTGCTGGGATTATAGGTGTGAGCCACCACACCTAGCACTGTGGTACTGATTGCTGGTGGGCCTTAGTCTCCAGGCCCACCATTATTGTTTATGGTTACCAAGGATGGAACCTGGGCCCTTGCACTTGCAAGACAAGGGCTGGAACCACTGAGCTAAATCCCTGGCCCCATAAAGTAAGTCTTAAGGCCAAGAATCCTAGTGCAGTAATCCTAACAGTTTAAAATCCCACAGGGTGGGGCAGATGTCAAAATAATCCCAGTGGTTGATCCTGAAGGGCAAGACAGACATCTGTAAATCCAATTAAGTAAATTGGACTAAGTCTTCTGCAGTTCCTGATAACTAGAAATATTTATATAATGTCTACAGTGTATGTGTCATATCTCTGGGCGTTGGAAACAAAATTCAAGCCCTCATGTAGCTTATAATTAACATGAAATTTATAAAACAAATACAATAGAATATTGTGTAGTGATGTGTACAATTTTTAAAAACTGAAGTAGAGAATAAGAAGAAACAATGATAAAGATTACTTTAGAGACAGGAGTAAGAAACTCTGTCTCTGAGGTCATACTTAAAGAGACCTGAATATTCTGAGAGGCAATGTCTCCAGAAGATATGTGGAGATCCAGATCCAGGCAGTGGCATCAGCCAAAGGACTGAGACAAAAGTGTGTTCCGTAAGTTAGTAGAATAGCCAGAAGACCACACTGGTATCTATAGCAGAGTGAAGTGGAGTAAAACAGGTGTGAAGAGAGAAGGAAAGAAAATTACCAATGAGTAGACAGTCTAGAGGAATATAAAATTGTTGCATTTGTTGCTAAGTAGACTAAATTACCAGCTAGAAATTAGTACAATAATATATCTGAGCCCAAATAGCTGAAGACCTTTTTCATCTATAAGTCAGTTATTTCATTAACTTGTTTTCCAGACTAAATTTGTAAATAAAACAAAAAGTTATGTTAAGAATCTATTGCTATTTTCACATTACACTATACACTGCAGCTATACAAAAGCAAAAATCTGCTCAAAATATAAATTAATTAAAAGCAAAATAAAAGCTAATAGTGAACAAGAAGACAGAACTTTTGCAAATCAGGAGACCAAGTAATGGTGGGAGCAAGGGAGAGAGATGGAAGAAGAATTAAAATGTGTCATGTGTACACGTCCAAATTCCTCATGATGAACGTATCAATATGTACTACAAACATGTTCTAATGTAAATTTCCAAAAAGCCATCTAAACTAAAAATAGCAGGAAACAGTGTTAGTAAATAGCAATATTTATTTTAAATTAATTTTTTACTAAATAAATGAGTATTATTTGTCAGTAAACTATGCTCTAATAAAAAATGTTTAATTTAACTTGGTTATAATGAATTTAATTCTAGTATTTACTGTCAGTTCAGTATTAGAATACTAACAAAAGAAACAGGAGGAAGTAAGTTACTACTATACAACTATTAACTGAAAATAGGGCATGGCATGTGCTTCTGTTGTTATTTTCGTCTTTTACTCTTCTCCCAAAAGTGAGGTATATGTGTGTGCATTATTTTTATCTTATTTTTTTTACATTTTAGTAGAGATCAAAACCAAAACAGTAGATGTAAAGAATTTCCCATACTGCTATCCACCAGTATGCATAATCCAAGCAATCATGACCAGACAAACACCAAGGAACACTTTTATATCATAAAACTAAAATACAGACACATACTTTAAAGTCATATCTATTATTCTGAAATACTTGTGGAAATCACAGCTTCTTCAAAGTTTCATTACTACCAATAAGACTTATATGTACATTAATTGAAAAATAGTCAAAGTAACATATCACTTGAAAGACTAAAATGAACCAGTCTTTATAATTCTCCACTCCAAAGATTAAATTCAAAATATTTTTCAGAATATAATGCATATAATTCACTAATAAAGAAATATATATTACACAATAGTTCTAATATATAATATTTTAATTTTACAGATAATAAGCTCACAATTAATATGGCCACTTTGTCAGTTCAGGTCAATTATTCACATTCACAGCTTAGTATAGCTGAATCAACTTTTTTTTTTTTTTTTAAGGCTTTTTGAGACAGGATCTCGCTTTGTAGTTCAGGCTGGCCCTGAGCTCAGCCTCAGCTCACATCACAGCAGTCCTCCTGCCTCTGCCTCCTGAGTGCTGGGATTACAGGCGTGAGCCACCATGCCCGGCACTGTGGTATGTGGTGCTGATTGCTGCTGGGCGTGAGTCTGCACACCCAGTATTGTATGTGGTTACCGGGGATCAGGATTGAACTCGGGTCCTTGTGCTTGCAAAACAGGCACCAGAACCACCGAGCTAAATCCCCGCCTTGAATCAGCTTTTAAAAAAATAATTAATTTTATTAGTACACTTATCAGAGGAAGAAGTAAAAGCAGCTAAGAAGTATATGAAGAAATGTTCAACATCAATCATCATTCAAGAGATGTAGATGAAAACAACATTGAGATTTCATCCCACTCCATAAAGAATGGCTGCTATCTCAAAACTAATCAGCAATAAGTGCTGGCAAGGATATGGGGAGAAAAGAATCTTTCTCCACTATTAGTGGGAATGTAAAAAAGGAAACAAATGAATCAACTTTTAATAGAGATACATTAGCTAATGCATCCATTATTAGTATCAAAGCTACAATAATTATTTTAAAACAAATTCTTAAAGTCACCTACATACACAGACAGGGGCCAGTTACATAACACATCTTTAGGAATGATGTCAAAGTGAACCCTTCTAGTAATTATCACCTAGAATCAAAGGTTATAAGCACCTCTGAATCTTGTGTGGTTCCCCAAGATGCACATCTCTGAATATTATCACTATCAAAACTTCTGAAATCATCACAGTTTTGCCTGTTTGTGAAATTGGGATAAGCAGAATTGTATAATTATGTTATTTTGCTCAAAATCTTACTTGAGAAATTCTTCCATGTTGTTGCATGTAGAAGCAGTTGACTCATTCTGCTGTTGTGCAGCATTTCCCTGTAGAAGTTTACCTTAGTTTTATCCATATCATTGATAATAAAAAATGAGTTCTCTGTACTTCTAGGTATTTTAATTTCATACATTTCCATATACAGCATTAAATGAACATATATGCAATTTTGCTAAGAGTAGAATCGCTAAATTATAAGGTATGTGTATGTTGGATGTTTGTAGGTAGTACTGATTTTCCAAAGCGACTGTAACATTTGTACAGTCACTGGCAACATATGAGAATAGCAGGCATTCAGTAAATTTACCAAAACTTAAAATAATCAGTCCCTTTAACTCTAGATACTCTTTTCAATGAAAATTGTGTCTTAATTTGCATGTCTATGATGACTAAGCAAGTTACCCCATGTTGCATATTAATTATTCATTTGGATATCTTCTTTTGTGAGATGCATATTCATCACTGTTGCCTGTATTTCTAACTGGTTGTTTCTGTCATATGTTTGTACAAGCTGTTTATATAATTTAGATATAGTCAATTTAATGACTATGCATATTGCAAATATGCTTTCCACTTATTGGGAGGCAGGGTCTGTACTGGGGATCAAACCCAAGACCTAGTGCTTGGAGTAGGTATGGCACCACTGAGCTACATCACGACCCCACCAAGCTACATTCCTAGCCCATGTTTTCTATTCTTTGTGAAATTTTTTAAGGAAAAAAAAATTCTTAATCTGTATGTAGTACCTATCACCAACCTTATTCTCTACTGTTAGCTTCTTTGGGTACTTGTTTAAAAAGTGTCCACACTCATTTGAGAAGCCCTCACTCAGCTCATTCCTATATGTCTCAATTTCATAAATTTTCAAAATCATTAAAACAACTACGCATAGTGACAGACATACCTGTAATTCAGTCCTCAAGGGGCCAGCTGAGGCTAGCCTGGACTACCTAGCAAGACTCTATCTCAAAAAATAAAAACAACAGGTCTGGGGACTTATCTCAGTGGCACCACAACTGCCTGGAAAGTGCAGGTCCTGAGTTCTATCCCCAGTACCCCCCAAAATTTTTAAATAAACAAAAATAAAAATAAAAACAGGTCCAAGGATTTAGTTCAAGTGGTACCATGCCAATTTGAAAGCACAGGGCCTGAGTTCGATTCCTGGTACCATAAAAAATTAATAAGTATATAAAAACAATAATAATAAAAAAGATGAGGACAGATGAAATAAATTCTTAATGCCAGCCAAAGATGTTTTTCTAGAAGGATACAGCCACCAACATCTCAATTCCAGCTAGCCTAGTTCTAAGGCCTAGTTTTTTGTATTTTTCAAAGTTATTCAGATGACTCTGGTACAGTTAGCCCAGCAGTGGACTGAAAACCAGCATCTGGAAATCAGTAAATTAGATCTCATTCCCAGACTTTGAAAGAGGAGAATTATTTCTTCATGTGGAAATATTTTTTTATTAAAAAAATGATTACTCCAAGCTGGGCATGGTGGTACATGCCTGTAATCCTAGTACTTGGGAGGCAGAGGCAGATAGATCATCACAAGTTGAAGGTTAGCCCGAGCTACAAAGCAAGAACAGTCTCAAAAAAGAAAGGAAGGAAGGAAGGAGGGAGGGAAAAAGAAAAGAAAAAGAAGGAAGAAAGACAGAGAGGGAGAAAGGAAAAGAAAGAATGAATAGAGAATAGAATAGAATAATCCACATTAAGTATAAAGACCAGTAAGCAAACTCAACTGCCTGGTATATTGTGTACATGTGCATAATAATGATAATAAGAGATCAATTGGAAATAGCAAAAGTCTATTAATTGATAGCTTTAAGTAGCATTTTGTGAAACTTTTATTTTGCAAGATTATTAATAGAAAATGAAGGGGCGTGGGATTTAGCTCAAGTGGTACTGCATCTACTTGGCAAGCGCAAAGGCCTAAATTCAATCCTAGTACTACCAAAATAAGAAAGAAAGAAAATGACTGATATTCTAAATTTTAATGGAAAAGAGAAAATGGCTTCTCCTTAAGAGCTAAAAAGAAAACAATAGCTTCCATGCTGCGTTAAAATGAGAATCACTATGCTTTGGGTAGGGTTCCCCAAAGGTACATATAAAGGGAGAGTAGTACTGGGAGGTAGCTCTTCAAAAGGTAGGGCATTGTGGGAGGTGCTAAAATCACTGGAGGTGTGTCTTCCAATGGGACTGCTTAGGCCTGCCTAATTGCTTCATTATCTCTGCTTTCCACCACAAGATGTAGGCAGTTGCTCTGACATATATCTCAACCATTGTGATGACAGATCAATTGGATCAATCAAAGTGATCAGAGACAGGAAAGCTGGTAAAACAAGAAATATTTATTGCAGGCAGTGATTAGTTTCCAGAAACAAGTCCTGGCCCACATCTATGTGAGCAAGGTAGTTATATCGTTTGAAAAGGGTAGGCTCATAGAGAAAGGGTACATCAGCACTTTCATTGAATGCAGGTTTAGCAGATTTCACTGGTTAGTCAACTGAGGGTCGGTTAGTCAACTGAGGGTCAGTTACAGTGGACAGGGAATCAGTAGTTATACAAAACTATTTTAAGCAATGACACAGCTGGCTCATGGCCTACATAGCAATGATGCAGCAAGGCACATGTCCAAAGTCTCAAGGCTGTGATACTTCTACAAACAAACCTCAGTCCAATTTTTTTATCTTTAAGTGTAGACTGACATAAAACAAAGGGGAGAAAAGCCTACACAAGATTCACAAACAGTACACTGTTGCCAGTCTATGTTGTCACAGAGTTCACGAGATTTTCAAATCACCACAAACTTCACAATTCAGTGGTAACTCTTCTCCCAAGAATTCAGCAATTCTTTTTCCACCACACCATGAAGTGCCACCCTCACCAATGGATCTGCCAAATTTTGGGCTTGACCCTCTAGGAACATGAGCCAAATAAACTTCTCTTTGCTTCATAAGCCAGCCTATGTCAGATACTTTCTTAGCAATGTGAAGCCAACTAACATAGAACTATTAAAAGACGGACATATGGAAGAGATTTTTGAAACAATGAAAAGATTTCTGAAACAATGACTGATTAAAAAAGCAAGGGAAGGGGGACAATATCCACTGCAGTTTGAAGTTATAACATTTATCAGTTGGACTACTGAGAGAACAGGGAAAAAAAGAGAAGTCAGAGATAATCTGGATGTGGCTGAGAGGATGGGAGACAGGATGGATGGAAGAATGCATTAGACATGTATGAGTCTAAGGGGCTAACGGGATGTTCTTTTTTGGAAATATGTACAGTGCTGAGACCTATAACCATAAAAATATTTTGGATTTTAAATTAGATTGAAGCAACAAAGAATGAAAATATAGATATGTTGGAACGCAGAAATAACAAGAGTGGTGAAAAATAAAATCAGTGGATATTTAGAAATGGGATGCAAAATCATGTGGTCAAAACTGGAACTGCAATATCAGAAAAATAGGAATAATTCTGTCTGGCTCTGATTCAAGTGAAGAAAACCTTCCAGAAATGCTGAACACCGGTGTCTCTGCCATAACATTCTGTTTTCGAGACGAGTAGGTGCTTTAACCACTAGCTCCTGCTGCAGCCTTATTAATAACAGCAGGCCTTTAGCTCACTCATTTATAAAAGAAAAAGACTGGACTAGATGGATTCTAATGTTCTTTTCAAAACTAACAAACAATTATTTTATCATTCAACACGCATCCTCCACTATGTGTTAACACTAGGAATTTTTTAAAAAGCTCCATTGTCTAATTTTTCAATATTTACAGTCTATAAAGACAAGGAAATAAAGACAAGAAATCAGCAATTAGAATGTGCTGTGATAAATGACCAAGGAAATGGAGAATAAAAACAACACATAGGCAATTACTCAGATTTGAGGAGGAAAAGAGGGACGGAGGAATCAGAAGTGTTTTTTAAAGAAAGGAGTCTCAACTGAGATCTGAAATGAAGTGGGCACGGGATGCTGTGAGCTGTGAAGGAAGTATCAGTGACTTAGAAAAAGAGCAGGAAAGCAAAAACATAAGAGTTTCAAGCAGAGTAACAGCATTTACAAAGCCTATGAATGATAGCATATTGGAGGAACTTAATCTACTAATGTGAAATCTGACAGCTAAGAAGTCTCTAGAAATCCTGCTTCAAACCATGGTGTCTCCATAAATGGCTATCTCTGGTATATCTGTAAGAATTACATGGGCAGATGCTAAATGAGGAGTTTGTGAAATGCTGGTATGGTTTCACTTTTAAAATATGAATGCTGGTTATACATGTTTGCTTGTTTCTTTGTTTGCTTCATGAAAAGTTTGTTGAGCTGCACTAACCCACCATTTACTGATGTGATATTGTCAAGTTATATTAGTTTCCTCTCCTGGCATGTATCTTCTAAAGTCCTTGGACTCTTCAAAGTGACAAGTGTTGATAGATGGCTGGCAGCTCTCAGGTAAGCTCTGGATTGGGACTTGTCTCTAACATGATACGGCAGTAATACACAGTGAGGACTTTCAGCCCTATCCTTTAGGCTCCAAGTAGGAAAGAAAGGCAAGTAGTTAAGCAGATAACTACTGGTCAGGGATTTATTCCCTTATACCTACATAATAAAGCCTCCTAAATATCTATCAAGGAAGGGTGGGAGCACATGCAGGCTCTGGTAGGGTGCTGTACCCAGCAAGGGCCCAGAAGCTCTGTTCTTTGTATAGAATTCTGCATGTATTCTTAGTATTAATCCCTTATCAAGCATACAATATGCAGGGCTGGGGATTTAGCTTAGTGGTTCCAATGCCTGCCTTGCAAGTAAGTGTAAGGCACCAGGTTGATCCCAGTAACCACATACAACAATGCCAGGTGTGGAGACTCACTCCCATCAGCAATCAGAACCACATACCAAAGGGCTGGGCATGATGGCTCATGCCTATAATCCTAGCACTTAGGAGGCACAAGCAAGATTGCTGTGAGTTCGAGGCTGAGCTCAGGGACAGCCTGAACTACAAAAGCAAGACCTTGTGTAAAAAAAACTATAATAATAATAATTATAGGATATAATATGCAAATATCTTTCTATATTCTAGACATTGCCTTTTTAACTGTTGTTACATTTGTTCTGTAGAACTTTTGAAAGCTGCAGTAGACTCACCTATTTCCACTCTTGTTGCCTACTTTGGTGTTATATCCATAATTGCCAAAACCAATGTTCTAAAGCTTCCCTCTCAGATTTTCTTCTAGTAGTTTTATAGTTTTAGGTCTTACATTTAAGTTTTTAGCCTACTGAAATTAATTTTTATAGTGATACATGGTGAAAGCCCAACTTCTTTCCTTACCATGTGAAATTGCATTTTGAAAACAAGTAGCCCAAGTGACTTAAAAACTTCACACTTGAGAGCCACTGCTTACATTATCTTTGAAAGCCAAATTAATCCACCAGGTTTCCCTTAATAATGTTGCTTAGGCCATTCTTTTGCAGCTTTAGACCTGGCTTGCTAAAGCCTAAGTTTTCCTTTAACAAAAGGAACAAAACAGAAGGAACAAAAACACACAATTATCACATAGGAGTGAAGGAACTGCACGTAGGGAATGGAAGGGAAGGCAGCAAAAGGGGTGAACATAATAAAAATACATTGTATGTAAATACCACATTGAAACTCAAATGCTTTTTAAAATTAAAAGTATATTTTTAAAAATATTCTGAGCCATGCATGGTGGTAAATGCCTATAATCCTCACACTCTGGGAGACTGAGATAGTATGATCACAAGTTTGAGGCCAATCTAAGCAACTGATGAGGCTTAGAGAGACCCTATCTCAAACAAAATGGGCTGGAGACAGAGCGCAGTGTGAAGGCCCTAAGGGCAGTCCTCAGTAACACACACATGTAAACACACACAAATGTTCATTCAAAGGACAGAAAGCTCAATTTAGCAATGATGAAAACTATTGTCTTTATTTTTTTTCCTGCTATTACCTTGTAAACTCCTGTTGTGAATGAGATATTACTCTAAGTCACTGGTAGTGAGCCTATGGCACACATATTATTTTTAAGCCAACAGATATTAATGTACAGCTATTTTATCTAAACTAAAACATAAGTATTTAGGTTTAATTGTAGTGTTTGTATTTTGCAATAAATAAGTGGGTTTGGGGTGACAGTTTGACATTCAGTCTCTAAAAGATTATCATAACTGTTCTAGGTGCTTAATATGTATATCTCTTCTTTCCCAACAAAATAGGTCATAGGAAATTATGATTTCCTAGAGAAGGAAACTGAGGCATAGACAAGTTAAGACAGAATAAAAAGCAGCACCAAAACAGACAGCTGAGCGTGATGCAAGTACAGTACTTCCAATTTAAAAACTGATGGAGCTAGGCCCTGCCCCCAGAGTGTGCTTGTTCTACATCCTGCAGGACAAGGACAAGGCTGCTCCCACTACTGCTCCTTTGTACTCAGGCAGCGACCTCTCAGGCCCTCACCAGTGCAGCCTCTTGCCTGTCTACCCTGCGCTCTCCAGTGATAGACCAATTTAAAACCTGATGCCTTTTCAAAATTGCAATTTTCAGCTTTGCAAATCATCATTAATAATAATTAAAGAAAAAACTTGTTAGCTTTAGTTGGAAAACGGAGTATAAAGGAGGTAAGAAGAGAATCAATGAATAATTTCTTTATATTTTGTTAAGACTATACAAATTTCCATAAATTCACAAAAGAAGAGATTTAAATACTAAAATAAAGGGGGGAATCATCCAAATTAGAGTCATTAAATACTATGACTATTTATAAATTTATCACTATATTCTTAATTTTAGTTTTGGTGAGAACTGATGAGCTGTCAGTATGGCCATACCAAACTGCAGGTTGCTGTTTGAACACCAGTTTTTATTTTTCTAAACAAATAAGCAAGTTACTCCAATCTTTCTGAAAAGTATCAGCTGTTATGGTTTGTACCTACATATTCCACCCTCCCAAAACTTCATGTGATCTTAGGTGGAGAATTTTGGAGCTGGCTGGATATAAGGTTTGTGAATACAGACTACGGGTGACAAGTGGATCACTCCACTGACTGAATTAGCACAGCCCTGGTTGTAGCTGAATGGATTGAAAACAGAAGACACACAACAGGCATCAGTAACTCCAACTGATAGGCTCATAGCCTGAATGCAATAGAGAGAAAGAGAGGCTGCTGCTGCTGCTTGCTGCCTCCTGTCTGCCTGCCATGGACTGTTCTCCTTTGCCATATAGCCCTGCCTTTGAGCCAGTCAACTATGGACTGAAATTTCTACAAACTGTGAGCTAAAATAAACTTTTCTTCCTCTAACTTGTGAGTATTGGATATTTCATCCCAGCAATGAGGAAGTAACTAAGACACCAGCACTCACAAACTGTTCCTAAGTTTAAAGTTTCCATAAAAACAATCCATGAAAATCTCTTGCATTTCTGGTACTCCAAGGCCACTGTGATGTCTGGGAAGCAAGATGATTTAAATCAGCACAGAGAATCAGGGATTTAATTCAGTGGTGCTGCACCTACCTCTCAAGTGCTAGGGCCTGAGTTCAGTTCCCAGTACTGAAAAATCAATCGGTCAATCAATCATGAAAAACAGTTAACTTCTGGGCCGGGGATTTAGCTCAGTGGTTCCAGCACCTGTCTTGCAAGTGCAAGGACCTGGGTTCGATCCCTGGTTAACCACATATAATACTGGGTGTGGAGACTCATGCCCAGCAGCAATCAGTACCACATACCACAGTGCTGGGCATGGTGGCTCACTTCTGTAATCCTAGCACTCGGGAGGCAGAGGCAGGAGGATTGCTGTGATGTGAGTTGGAGGCTGAGCTCAGCCTGAACTACAAAGCAAGACCCTGTCTCAAACAAACAAACAAACAAACAAAAAAACAATTTAACTTCTTGCCTCCATTACCTGGCTCCCATTACTTTGCTATGTGGTTTGTTTCAGCACTGTTTAAGTAAAGTCATACATTTCTCTTAAAAGGAGCTGCTTTCTCATCTCACAGGTGATATTGACAAAGACAATGTCAATTCACTGCTCATCTTGAACTTGCTTGTTTTGTGTACCTATGTTCGCAATGTTTCAGGAACAACTCTAAGACTTCTATTCTTTATTCAGTTATACCGGCCCTGCCCAACTTCTTCTCTTTACAAAACTAGACCCTTTTGGCACTATGTGTCCTTGGGTGGTCCACATTCATTGCATGTCCCGCTCTGATCTGCAGAAAACACTATATAGCAAAGGAGATGCTTTTGCCCAAAGACAACTATCTCTTTCATATGAATACTGTTTCTAGCCTTGAAAAGAGTCCCATGCATCCACTAGTTGTACTGTCACCACCAGATAGGTAAATTAAGTACTGCAATGTGCATTTCTGTTAAGGAAACTAAAGTCCCAAAAGGCAGAACCATTGTTGCACAGCAGTAGGTCAGGCTGGTAGCCTGGTCAATTCACTTGTTCCCTGTTCTATATTTTCTGCAACAGATCATCCTGTCATCACTTGACTTTTCTCCAGATGAACCAAATTTTCAGGTGTGAAAGAGTCTGGTAAGTATGAAAGCTATCAAAGCAGGTAGACTGAAAAAGCATTTTTAAAATACACTAGTAAAGCCAGGCATGGTGGTTCATTCCTGTAATCTGAGCACTTGGGAGGCAGAAGCAGGAGTATTGCTGTGAGTCTGAGGCCAGCCTGGGCTACAAAGTGATCTCAGGGCCAGCCTGAACTACAAGTGAACAACTTGTAACATACAAACACTAGTTTGTTTGAAAACAAACAAACAAACACTAGTAAAAATTTTTACTTTGGGGCCGGGGAGTTAGCTCAGTGGTTCTGGCGCCTGTCTTGCAAGCGCAAGGGCCCGGGTTTGATTCCCCGGTAACCACATAACAATACTGGGTGTGGAGACTCAACCCAGCAGCAACCAGTACCACATACCACAGTGCCGGGCGTGGTGGCTCACGCCTGTAATCCCAGCACTCGGGAGGCAGAGGCAGGAGGATTGT
>PVIR01009870.1:0-17019 GCA_004026965.1 Petromus typicus | reverse complement strand
TTTTTACTTAAAATGTACCAACATCTTTAAACAACACTTTCTCTTTAAATAAGATGTACAAAGCCTAAGTATAATTTTTCTATAAATTATCAATGTGACCTTCAACAAATCAAACATATCAATTTTCCAAATCCATGAATTATGTAAATTAGACAAAATACCATGCAATAGAGATGAAACATAATTTTGTAGCAGAAAATGACAGACTTCAATCTCAGAAGTATTTCAGAATATGGCATAACCATTTTCTTTACAAAAACTATTTCTCTTGCTTTGGAACACATGTATGATATTGTTTTTCTTCTTTCTCTCTCAATCTCTGTATAATATGACATGGAAGAAAAAATAAAATCCCATAAGAATGCTTTTAGTTGTTTAAGATCTCTAACAAGCTTGCCAAAACAGGAACACTGTAACCAAAGCAACAGCTGCACGCAGCAAATGGCACCGATGAAGCAATAATGCTAGAACTGTTCCATGAAATAGAGGCAACACTGTAGAAATGATAAAAGCATGAGCTAATAAGAAATAACCTTTGTGAACATGAATATGGCCTTAAATCAAGTTTGGGTAAAAGCTTTATGTAATTGAAATTAGAAATTAAAACAGTGATAGAATTTGTATTAGCTGGAAATAAACATAAAAGTAACAGACATATACAAGCCAGGCAGGAGTCCACTAAGGACACAAATACTTTGAAGAGTACCAAGTAATCATTGTATCATGACTATTAATCACGCTTCACTTTTTCTTCTCAGAAAATAACTCAGAACATTGTTTATCTTTAGTGTGTCATATGTAAGGACAAGCTGAAGGAAGGATATTGATAAACACAATATATTTCTATTAATGGTACTCTAATGATACAGTCCACACATTACTCTACAAAGTGACACAGTTGGGCTGGGGATTTAGCTCAGTGGTTCCAGCACCAGACTTGCAAGTGCAGGGTTTTGGGCTCAGTCCCTGGTAACCACATACAATAATGCTGGGTGTGGAGACTCATGCCCTCCAACAATCAGTACCACATACCACAGTGCCAGGTGTGGTGGCTCATGCCTATAACCCCAGTACTCACAAGGCAGAGGCAAAAGAATTACTGTAAGTTCAGGACTAGTCTGAACTACAAATCGAGACCCTATCTCAAAAACAAACAAACAAACAAAAAAGTGACACTGTCCACAAAGGTTATGGCCTGTAATGAAGTCTTAGTTGATTCCAACTCATTTTAACTTGAAAAACAAGTAGAAATTAAGAAATTTCACTTGTAAAATAATTAATGAGGAAGTTTCAAAACTAAAACGTGTGCGAAGTTTGATTAGTTTCCCATTTCACATCCAACTAAAACAGGTACACCCAAATCACATTAAAAAGAGGAAAGAGAGAGGAAGAAAAGGGGTACAGGATCAGCAAAAGAGAAAACAAAACAAAAAGCATTTAAGAGACAAGGAAAAGGGGAGGCAGGCTTAGGGGAAACCAACTTGTTCTCCCACGGATGTTTCAGCTAGAAAGAGGCAAAGCCAACTCGAGCAAGATACACAGGCTGTCAGAATCCAGACAAACCTTATTGGTTGAGAAATCACAGAGGAGCTTCTTAACAACAACAACAACAAAGCACAGATTTAAAGTAGATAATTCTCTCAATAATTCACTTTACAGAAGCTTTACCAAAAATAACAAAATAAGGCTGATTTCTCAGGCAAAGGTAAGGTAATAAAAAAGCACAGTACCCTTATCATACACATTAATTAAGAAATAATAGGGCCAGGAATGGATTTAGCTCAGTAGTTCCATAGCACCTGCCTTGCAAGCGCAAGGGCCTGGGTTCCATCCCCATACTACATACCACAATGCCAGGTGAGGTGACTGAGTGAGATTCTGTCTCAAAAAAAAAAAAATCATAAAATAGTATTATTTTATTTATAAAAAACAAACTCATAACACTCTTAACAACTATATATTAAGCCAAAATACTTAAGATGGCTTATGATATCTGTATGCATATGACCTACATAATACATACAGTCGGTACCACTTCTGGAGCTACTACATGCCTACAACATTAAAAGCTTAATGGAGCTCCAAAAGATTACAAGTACTAAAGGAAGAGAGAATCTCATTAAGTAACAATTTAAAAGGAAGAATTATATTATCTTCCTTGGTTGTGATTCAGGGCTTACCAGTAGCTTTTCTGATTCAGTAACATGCAGTCCATTAATGTTTGATATGTATTTCTCAACTAACCTAATAAGATTATTTCAGAACCTGTTAACAATAAACAGTCAACAGTGCATGACCCAAATTAAATTAAGATATTAAGAAGGACATGTGATTGTACAATATGATCTTCTCAGCCAGAAATGAACTTGATTCTGGCCCTTACTATGAAGAAAAACAGAAAAAGAAAATATACAAAGACAAATAAAAACAAAAGAGAAAAAAAGCAAAAGAAAGGGAAAACCGAAGACAAACATGGATAGAAGAGAAAGGTTCCACCAAAAGAGAAGTAACAACATAGCGAGAGCCTATGAAACTGAGGAAGAAAGAGAGAAATGATCGGTATGGAGAAAAGGGCCTATTTTAACTTCTAAATGTCTAACAAAATAAATCTGAAGAACAGACCCATAAAATACTATAGTTTAAAGTCAGGTCTGGTGTCATACACCTGTAATCCCAGTACTTGGGAGGCTAAGGCAGAAGGACCACAGTGAGTTCAAGGGCAGCCTCGGCTACACAATGAGTTTAAGGTGAACCTGAATTATACAGTGAGGCTCTGTTCAAAAAAAGAAATCTATAGTTTGGCATTCAATAAAAGTTTTTAAATGGTATCAGTATTTTAAAGAACATGCACCTTCAATTACACATATTACTTGGTACTTTAAAGATACTACAAATGTGTTCAAAAATAAAAGAAATTTTATAGGAAAAAATCATGGCACATTAATGTTACAGGCCCCAAAGCTTGATGTTTTAATATAGCATTTTAAATCAAATACTTTTTAAATAAGATAATACAGTCAGCCTTCTGTATGCATGGGTTCTCCACATCTGCAGATTTAACCATCAGCAAGTCAACCATTTTTAAAAGAGATTTCATCTGTAATTGGAACACAGAGAGATTTCTTGTCATTATCCTCTAAACAATGTAGTAGTAGGGGCCAGAGAAATAGCTCAGTGGTTCCAGCGCCTACCTCGCACAAGGTCCCTAGTTTGATCTTGGGTAACCACATACAACAATGCCAGGTGTGGTGACTCATGCTCAACAATCAGTACCCGAATACCACAGAGTTGGGCATTGTAGGTCATGCCTGTAATCCCAGCACTTGGAAGGCAGAGGCAGGAAGATTGCTGATTTCAGGACCAGCATGAACTACAAAGCAAGACCCTGTTTCAAAAAACTAAAAAAACAAAAAATAAAAAACTGCAACAGTATAACAGTTGCATAGTTCATATACTGCAGTAACCCTAACAAATAAGCTAGAGACTAATGGAGGAAGATATGAGAGAACTGAGTATCTTTACATTTCTGAGTCCCCTTGGGGTCCTTGGACTAATCTTTAGCAGATTCCAACTGGCAACTATATAATATAAGTCTAGCCATTCTGTGCTTTAAACAAAGACAGTGATGACAAGCTTTATGATAACATTCCAAAATTCCTTCATACAGCAAAGAACTCTATTTAGGAGTGGCAACATATATACTCAAGCAATAGCTAGTAAGGAGCCAAAGCCATTCTGACATCTATTTCTCTCTGCCAGAAACTTGCTTTCATTGTTTCTTGGCAGCTGGGTAACCATTCAACCTAGATCTGGCTAACTGAAGGACAGGTACGCTGAGGTAACTTTGGAAAAGAATCTTTTGAGCTAGCAGTTGGCACTGTCTTACCTTTGCACTTTCAATGCAGACAGAATGCCTATGCGTTCAACAGCTAACTTTTGACTATAATGGGACAAGAAAAGTGAAAGAGCATTACAGCTGATGAGATGAAAACAGAATGTTGAGTCGCTAATACAAAGTTGGCACCAATTTTATCAGATGTATCTGTTTAAGTCACTATTAACCTACCTCATTTGCTCTTACAGTTGTAAACAATAAAGCCAAACACAAAAACACACTATAAATTTCAATGATATAAAACAATAGAAATTACAAACTCATCTTTAATTATTTAAAGTTAGTGTATGAGTCTTCATTTTTTTCTCTGAATTTCAAAATAACACTTTTATTATTTACAATTATAAGAGTGGTCTAACAAAATACTGTCTAAATTTAATAAAATTAGTTATCTAAATACAATTTTTTCAGAAATATACAAGAAACAGAAAACAATTACACAGAAAGAGTAACTACCAAATTTTAATCATAGGGCAGAGATAGATGTCTATAATATAATAATTTAGTCACTGAAAAATTATTCCAAGAGGAAAAAGAAAATGAAATATCATTCAGTGAACCAGAAAACTATGGAAAGCAATAATGCCAATAAAACCCTAAGGTTAAACACGAACAGTTAATTACAGTAAATGTGCACTGCATGATAGCAATAAAATAATGGAGTAAGCAATGTTTCTGTGGTGTGTTCATAACAAGAGATATTTATTAAATGAGTAAATAGCGTGACTGTAGAATATAAAAAGCAGAGTAACTACATTATGTATATTTGCTACAAAGCAATCAATTAAGAAACCAAATGGTCTTTAAAATATGGAAAAAGGGGAAAGAAAAAGAGAGTGGGAAAGAGGAAAGGATTAACATTATCAGCAAAATACAAATATCTAAAGCACAAACCAGTATACTTTAAAGTGCAAATATTTCAGATTTTATGAGTTACATATGATCTATGTTACATGTTCTGTTTGTTTCTTCAACCATTTAAAACTAGGAAGCGAATAGATGTTATCAGAGCACTGAGGAAAGAAAAAGTGAGTGAAGGTTGACTAACAGGAACAAATTCACAATCAGAGGAGGGCAAGAAATTCTGTTGTGCAAATGCATGGTAGGGTGTCAACAGATAAAATAATATACTGCATATTTTAAAAACTAGAAGAAAGAATTTGGAGTATTTTGATCATAAAGAAATGATAAAGGTTGAGAAAGATATATTTAACCCAATTCAGTTACTACTCAATGTATACATGCATTGAAAAAATCACTAAATATTCCCTGAATGTGCGAAATTTTTACTTTTATGTCAATTAAAAATAAATTTAAATTTAAAAATTAAACAAAATATTATTAACATCTAAACAATAAAAAGAAGAGAACAGGGATGTAGTTCAGTGGTGCCCCTGCCTGCCTCACACGGTTCTGATTTGATTCCAGGTTCCACTAAAACTAACTAAATAAAATAATTTCAACTCAAATTTCAGGATAAAATAGCAAGGACACACTAAATATTAAACTTTAGGAATACAAATTTTAAATATTAGTGTTAAAGGTGTTTAATTATAAAATAGTGTGCCAAAACAAATGAGAACATTAACAATTCTGAGTAACAATATATAACTGTACTCTTCAAAGAGGATCTATGAAAGAATAACTTTTAAAATTATTATTTCTATAAATCAAGAACTTTATCTAATTGAATATACATGTACTCCATTCCAGCTCTGTTACATCTATCTATGGAAAGCTAAAGGTTACTCAGAAAAACAACAGTAAATTATCAACTAAGACTTGTAAAATAAAACACAAAATCTGTAGATCTGTAGATCTTGATGTACTTTTACTAAAATCAACCTTTCAAGGTACTCACTGTTGATAAGAAAAACACTTTGGGGCCGGGGATTTAGCTCAGTGGTTCCAGCGTCTGCCTTGCAAGTGCAAAGGCCTGTGTTCCATCCCTGGTAACCACACACAACAATGCTGGGCATGGAGTCTCATGCTCACCAGCAATCAGAACCACATACCACAGTGCCGGGTATGGTGGCTCACGCCTGTAATCCCAGCATTCAGGAAGCAGAGGTGAGAGGATTGCTGTGAGTTCAAGGCTGAGCTCAGGTTCAGCCTAAACTACAAAAGCGAGATCTTGCCTCAAAAAAAAAGAAAGAAAAAAAAAATGAAAACACTTTGTACAAGAGTTGAAAACACTGCAACAAAGGACTATTTTTAAAAATTTAAGCAATAAATATATATATATATATATATATCAAAAACCATTCTGAAATAAACAACCTAAAAGCACTTGAAGGATTTAAAAAAACAAGAATAAATCAAACCCAAAATTGATAGAAGAGAAGAAATAATAAATTCTTGAGCAAAATAAATCAAGTTTTTAAGAAAATTCAAAAGATCAATGAAGCAAAGATGGTTTTCAAAAGGATAAACAAAATTGACAAGTTTTTAACTAATAAAGATAAAAATATCAAAGTGAAATCAGAAATGAAAAAGGAGCTATTACAACTAATTCCACAGAAATATAAAGGATTATAAGATATTATAATGAGCAATAATAGGCTAAAAAACTAAAAATACAAACATACAACCAATCAACATTGAATGAAGAAAAAAAAATCTAAATAAATCAGCAATGAGTATGTCTCCCAACTAAAAAAGAAATAATTCCCAGTATCTGATGGCTTTATTGAACCCTACAAAACATTTGAATAAATAATTACAATTATTCCAAAATCATTCTAAAATACCTGAAATGGAAAGAACTCCAAAGCCAGTATTACCATATCAAAAATAAGCAAAAATACAACAAAGGGAGGAATAAACTCCTCTCCTCTGTCAACCACAGATGCAAAAATTTTCAGTGAAATACTAGCCAACCAAATTTAATAGCATATCAAAAAGAATGTAAACCAAGATAAACTGTTATTTAGCATAGGGATGCAAAGATGGTTTAACCTGTGCAAATCCATAAATGGATTTATATACACATCAACAAAATGAAGAACAGAAACTATCTGCTCATCTCAATACATCCCAAAACAGGCATTCAATAGTACTTCCATCTTTTTATGATAAAAAAATTAACTATATGATAACATATCCAAAAATGCCGATGAGTATTAGAGTATATGATAGATACCATGAAACAGAAAATATTCAAATGGTAAAGGAGGGGTAAGGATATATAACATAGGGAAAAAATGTGATGGTTAAAAAATGGAAACAAAGATTACGCATATACAGGGCGGGGAGTTGTAGGGTGTGCAGAGGAATGAGAAAAACTGAGAATTAAGTTGTGTCATATACTGGTACAAGTTTTCAATATTGATTGTGATCATGATGTGTATATAAAATGTACCAATGAAATCAATTACATTTTTAAAAAAAGAAAAACAAAAATGCCAAAGTCTATATATGAAAAAGTCACAGCCGATGTCACATTAAACAGGGAAAAACTAAAAACTCAGGAACAAAAAATGAGTGTAGCATTTTGGCTGCTATAATTTAATAAACTATTTTAAAATTTATTTTATGGGTACATTTTACATGCACATCATGATCACACTCAACACTGAGAATCTGTACCAGTATACAACACAACTTAGTTCTCATTTTTTCCCTCTCCCCTATCCACCCTACAACCTCCACCCCATCTATATAAGTTTTGTTTCCTTTTTTTCAACCAACACATTTTTTCTTTCCTCTCATTACTTACCCACGCCCTTTTCCCTTTGAATATTTTCTATTTCTCAGTCTCTATCATACATTTTAGAACTCATTTACATCTTCAGTTTCTCATACCAAAGACAGAATTTACTTATCTGTGACCTATTTATTTCACGCATAACAGTTATTAGACAAGAGAAAAAAATAAAGGTATCTAAATTTGGGGAAAATAAATTAAATAATCCATAGGTTCAAGGAGCCAGAATTCATACACAGAAAATCCTACATACTCCATCAAAAGTAAATGAGAATAAAGCAGAATATAAATATCAACATACAAAAAACTGTTAATATTTATAATAAAAAATAAGCTTTCTGAAATAATAAACTTTCTGGAAAGCAAATTAAGAAAGCAATCTCATTCACAGTTACAAAAAATATTTAGAAATGTATTTAATCAAGGAAGTAAAAGAATCTACAAAAACTATAAAACAGTTAAAAAATTATAGAAGACATAAAAGATGGAAAGTAATTATGAGTGAATGCATTATAATAATTAATATTATTAAAATGACCATAGTACCCAAAGCCACTTAGAGATTCAAATGCAATTCCCATCAAAACTTCAATGATTCCACAGGAATAGAAAAAAAAAATCCTAAAATTCATATGAAACCACAAAGCATTCAAAACAGCTAATGCAATCCTGTGCAGAATAAAAACAAGGCTGGAAGCATTATAACACATAACCTCCAAACACACTGCAAAGATACAGTAACCAATGCAGCACAGCACTGGCATAAAACAGATACACACGCCAATGGAACAAAACAGAGAACTAATAAATTAATCTATGTTCATATAACCAACTGATTTTTGACAACTATGTGAAGAATATACATATAGTAGGATAAAAGGCTAATAAATGATGAATACAAAACTGGATATGCTTTTGCAGAATAATGAAACTCTTCCTTGTACAACATATGCAAAAACCTTCATTATAAATCACAGATCTCAACATAAAACCTTAAACTATGAAATTTCTACAAGCAAATATGGGAGAAACACTTGAAAACACTGGTATGGGCAATGATTTTTGAGACAGAATTCCTAAGGCAGAGTCAACAGCAGTAAAAAGAGACAAATGGGATTATAACAAAGAAGCTTCTACATGGCAAAGGAAATGAGTGACATAATTAAGTGACGACCTACAGAAGAGGAAAAAATACTTGCAAAGTATTCACCGATCAAAAGACTATAATCAAGAATATACAAGGCATTAAAAAAGCTGAATATCAAAAGCAAACAAAACAAAAAACTCACCAAAAAACCCAAATATTTATTGATTAAAGGTATAAATATATATTTCTCAAAGGAAGAAATAATGGCCAACAAACCTATGAATGAAATGCTCAATCTTATTATGGTAATGCAAATCAAAACCACAATGAGACTTTATATTGCCCTAGTTAAAATAATTATGATAAAAAGAACTATCGTATGATCTATAATTTCCCTACTAAATAAATATGCATAAGGAGATGAAGTCATTATACCACAAATTCAACTTCCATGCTTATTGCAGCACTATTCATAATACCTAAAATATAGAATTCAACCTGAGTGCCCATGAGTAGCTACAATAGGGAAAGAATAAAGAAAATGTGAAATCATAGTGAAATACTATTCAGTCATTAAAAATAAAATGTTATCGGGCCAGGGATTTAGCTTAGTGGTTCTGGCGCCTGTCTTGCAAGCTCAAGGAACCAGGTTCAATCCCGGGTTAACCACATACAATACTGGGTGTGGAGACTGATGCCCAGCAGCAACCAGTACCACATACCACAGTACCGGGCGTGGTGGCTCACGCCTGTAATCCCAGCACTAGGGAGGCAGAAGCAGGAGGATTGCTGTGATGTGAGTTTCAGGCTGAGCTCAGGGCCAGCCTGAACTACAAAGCGAGACCCTGTCTCGAAAAACCTAAAAAATAAATAAATAAATAAAAAATAAAATGTTATCATTTGAAATAATTTTAATGGAAATGAAGGTCATTGTGTTAAATGAAATAAGTCAGGAAAAGAAAGACAAATATCACATGACCTCATTCATTTATAGAAACAAAAAAGTTGATCTCACTGAGGAATGGAAAGAAACTGTGATTACTAGAGACTACAAAAAGTAGGAGGCAGAAGGATGGAAAGTAGCTTTAGAATAGAACACTGAAACATAAAAAGGAAAGTTTTTCTATAGTACAATAAATCAACTATTAATTAAAATAGTCTATGCCAGAATTGCGAGAACGGCATGAAATTTTCAGCCTATGAAGATAGTTACTGTTGGAAGATGGATATGTTTATCACAGATTTGACCACTATACATTGCACATATACATACTGAAGTACAATAATATATCCTATAATTATATAAAATGTTATGCCTAAAGTTTTTAAAGGCAAAATGTACTGAAAGGAAATAATGTATGGCCCCCCAAGTTGCAGCAAGTCAATACTAGAAAGGTATACTTCTTAATGTTTGACAAATCAACTGATAAGAGTATATTATTGGTATTTGTTGGGCCATACGCAATGAAAGGGATTACGAGCAAATTGTTGTTTGGTGACCCACATGGTGAATTTGTTCAATATTGCCAGGAACTTCTTTTTTGAAGCTAGAGAAAATGTTTAACTTTCATGGAGTTCGTTTAACAAAAATGCATACATAGTATTCTATCATAAAAACAAAAAGAGCTTGTAATATAATTGCATACTGTGAGCTATATAGGTATTTACCTATTGAACTTCAATTTTATACTCTCATATCCAGAAGCCTGTCAAGATAATGTTGCTATGGTACTTTTGGCTGATAAATGATAAACACCAGGACATAGATTTATTGAGGAGGTTTCTGACTTACAGAAAAGGCAAGTCTGTGTATTTTAGTTACTATCATCAGAAACAAAACAGAAGTGACTATAGCCAGGTACTAATTCCTGAAATAAATTGAAGAGACTCTTGACTAATGAAATCCAACAATAAATAAATACATCTCCCTCTTACCTGAGCCTCCATAAAATTCTATACTTGTTTACTGAGAAAGCTTGTAATTCACAAGTTAAAGGCATCTTGCTAATTAAAATGTCATAATTTCTCTGTGGGGGCCTGGTATCTATGGTGATGCAGGAACTCATCCAGATCAAAATTTCTATCACCTATTTTTGAAATCTAGTTAAAGCTTGAAGTAATGAAGAGCTTGTTGCAATAAAAAAATTTTTAAAACCCCATAAGGCCTTTTCTCACTCTTTGTCTTAACTTCTGTGCATGAAAAATTCAGGGAGTGAATAAAAAACAGAAAGATAAGAGTCAGAGAAACATTGCAGGTGGCTCCCAAATGCAGCCCCATGCTTGTGACAAAGGCTGTCTATAGAATGTTTTTTTCTAATGTGCTCATATACTATGCTTCCCTAGAAAATGGGCTCTGAATCAGTCTTTCAAACATTTAAAAACTGATAGTAATATCCCTATAAATCTTTTCCATAAGATGATAAGAAGGCTGAGGCTAGAAGTTTACTTACATATATTTTTATGCTTTAAAAAATAACAGTTCCTCTGTATGTAAATTATCATTTAGTTGCTGGAAATTATATAATACAATAATAGGAATTTTGTAATATCACAAAAACCTGCTAATGAATATAGCATACTATACAATTAATTAGGAAGAAAGTATAATATCAAATAAGTTTTTTACATTTGCTAAAAATTTTTGGCTTAAAAATGCTATTTTAAATAAAGTACATAAATTTTCTTTTAGTGACAACTGTTTCAGATAATTGAAGAATGGTTATTTTCTTAGTCTGTTTTAGCTAGTATAATAAAAAACTGGATGACTTATGAACAACAAAAATTACACACAGTTCTGGGGACTGAGATATCCAAATCAAGGGGTGTCTGATGGAGTATCTGGTGATGGAAGGCTGAGTCATACAAGGACTTTGTTTTGTTTTGCTGTAATCTTATACAGGATGAAGTGTAAGAGACCTCTCTCAGAAAAGGGAAGGTGGGAGAAAAGAGCTCTCTCAGTAAAATGAGAGGTGGGATGACACCAGAAGACCAATGGAAAAGTGAAGAAAGATTTCCCTGAGGGTACCATCCTCTTGAACTAATTAAGGCCTCATCTGCTAATATCATCACCTTACAGTTAGGATTTCAATCCATGGTTTTAGAGGTAAGGAAATGAAAATATTCATAGTATAGCAACCAGGAAACAGAAGTAACATATCTTTCAAGTTATAGTAAGATGACTACTATTGTTATTTTACTAAGGATAGAACACAATAAACTGATGAAAACAGTATCCATTTCCTTAAGGTAATTCAACTAAACAATATATTTCAATTTTTTTAAAAAATCCCATCCACTTATCAGTCAATAGCCAAATCTCTTGTGTCACTTTGAATTTTCATAATTAAGTGATACTGAAAATTACGGTCATAATGCATAACAAAAGAGGATCAATACTTGATAAATTTATGTCAGAAATTGATCATTAAATGATGCATTGTTTTTTAAACGTTCTTGTTTATCGCAAGTTTTCAGGCTACGAGTCTGTAAACCACTTAAGAGTGTGACATTTCATGAATGCAAAATCCTTAAAAATTAAAGTACGAGATTTTATCTTTCCGTCTATATTTGTAATAAACATTAATTATGAAGCTGACCACGTAGCAGCAGTATCTATCCTAAGCAAAAGTAAGAAGAGTAATCCAAGCATTAAAAGATACAAAGGCCCTCAAGAAGAAAAGAAGATGGGATAATAAGAACCAAAGGAAGCATGAGACTGAAAGGCAGAGCACAGAGGAAAGCCCAGGAAATGTGTGTGCTGAAATGTTATCAAGAAAGACCCACTAGCGCAGGGCGGAAGATGACATCATAAATAAGAGACGGAAATATGAACACACTAAGACTCTAAAAGAAAGCCAAGTGGTGTCAGTTTAAAAAATAAAAGGCATCTGTTCAGAGCAAAACTGTGGGGAGAGAGGCATGAGAGGGAAGTTGGCAGAAAATCAGAAAAGGGTAGGGTAAAGTTCACAGTAGTAATTTCAGGGCATGGCAAAAAAATTTGACCAGAAAACAAAAATTCTGAGAAACTGATTACGATTAGACATATGGAAACTTCTTAAAGAAAATTTCATACTATAAAAACTCATTTTTTAATATGAACTCTTGCACAAATTATCAAGTAAGTTTCAACATAATTACCTAACAAAATCTGAATAAACTGGTCTTACTGGGACAGGAGCAGGAACTCTAGCTCAGGAAGACCACTTGCCAGCTATGTAATCTTTATAATTTCCTAAAATCTCCATGTCTTTATGTCCTTAGTAAATAATAAAGAAAGTGGGTAATTATGTACATATTCCTCATTTGCTATTGTGATTGAGATAACAAACCTAAAGCGACTAACACAAAAACCTGACAAAACACAGTCATTCAGTAAAGTTTGGTTATGATCTTAATCCCTAAACTGGCCACAGGCATAGCTGTAAAACACTGCTGTTTTGCTGCTCTCCAAGAAGAAAAGGCAGTGGCTCCAAAGCACAGACTCTTTCCACCAGGACACCTGCTTCCCAAGAATTATTATCCCAATAGCATCATTAATGATTAAGGGTTTAATTCTCTCTGCTCTGTGAGCCGAAACTCAGACTTCATGAAAATGATCCATAAAAAACTGAGGAATTCAGAAAAAAATACTTTATAAATACATACCAGTTCACACTGACAAGTACAGTAAACATAGATAAATGAATGAGAACATTCATTCATTCAGAATGAGAAATTTTATCAGTAAATTTTCTTCCTTTAAGAAAATTATGCAGGAAGCTGCTATGCACTAAATATCTGCGTCTCTCTTCAGATTCATATGTTGAAATACTAACCCACAAAGTGATGGTATTAGGAGTACAAGGGAGGTGAAGGGGTCACAATGCTGGAACTCACAAGAGCAGAGCTTATTTGCTCTTTCCATCAAGCAAGGAAATGAGAAAGTGCTATCTGTGAACCATAAAGTTAGTCCTCACCAGATACCAAATCTGCTACAGCCTTGAACTTGGACTTCCGTATCAGTCAGCTTTTCAATAGTGGGACACAATACACAACACATACAACTTTGAGGAGAGGTTTAACTTGGTTCATGGATGCAAGGTGTTATGGTTTAGCTCCAAAAATCACCCACAGAATTGTGTTCAGAAGTGAGGCTTTTATCAGATGTCTGAATCATGATGTTACTCTACTCATCAGTGAATTAATCACTGTTTACCCACAGATGAATGTGCTCTGGGAGGTACAGAGCTTGTCAGAGAAGGCAGATCTCCAAGGGTGTAACCTAGGAGGCTGTGTTCTTGTCCCTGGTTCCTTTCCTCTCTGGATGCTTCTTGCCTGCCATGAGCTGAACAGCTTTTCTCTAACAGACCTTTCTATGATGCCATTTCTGCCATGAAGCCAGCCTCTCATGGACTGAATCTGCTGAAACCATAAGTTAAAACAAATTCATCCTCCTTTAAATTGCATGTGTTGGATATTTTGTTTCAATGTTGGAGAAGTGAAGAATAGAGAAGATTGGTATCAGGATAGGGCCACTGGTCTGACCGTACCTGACAATATGGCTCAGAAGCATTTGGAAGTGGGAAGAATTTAAAGTTATGGGCTAGAGAAGCCCTAGAATGCTATAAACATTGTTTGAGGGGTATACTGGTCAGAGCTGAGAAAACAAGAATGGTGAAAGGAACACAGACAGTAAAAGCCAATCTCATGAGACTTGAGAACCAGGACTTTATTTGAAACTAGAGTAAGCATGTTTCATTCTGGGGAAAAAACTGTTTACATTTTATCAATGTCTAAGGAGGCTAAATTTAAATATAAGTGTTGGACTAATTAATATGAAAAGGGAAATATTAAGGCAACCTAATGTTCATGTGATGGCATGGGTACTTCTTTCTGGCTGTTTTAGCCACGTTTAGCATGAAAACGAGGTACAAGATGTAAAATATTCATATCTTGGCCAGAAAGGAAACACCCATGAAGTTGGAGTCAAAGACACTGCGGTTGCTGAAAAAAATTACCATAAAAAGAAGTCCCGTGCTCTGCATCAGGGCAAGAAGAAAGATGTCTTGATGCCACATCAGGAAACTGCAAGACCTGACCAATCTCAATCAATGTGACACAATTCAGCTAAAACACTTCAACTTCCGTGAGAAATATCTGTGTTACAGCAGCCCATAGAGACCAGAAAAAAACCAGATTATGCTCAGGTTATTCATCTACATGAGACAAGTGAATTGAATAGGAATGGTTAATTTAATGAACTATGATAATATGCTCAATAGCCCTGCAAAGAGAAAATAGTCAATCATAGATTGAAGCCAGCTTAGGCAATTTATCAAGATCCTGTCTCAAAATAAAGTCTAAAACATAAAACATAACACTGGGGACACAGCTCAGTGGTACAATACTTCATCAAAAAGCACAAGGCTGTAGATTGGGGGTGGAGAGGCCTCCCCTCCTCTAAACCTTGCCACGACATACAGCATAATTATAGTTCCCTGTGTTTCTAAAATATATGATTGTTGCACATCCCATATAAACACATTTTTTCTTCTATATCTAAAAAAAAAAAAAGAATCATCTACTTCAATCATCTTTTCATCATAGTCAATATAAAATGAAACTGTTAATATTTAACAAGTATTAATTTTCTGAAAGTTTGGGAATTACCTTTTAATGTTTACATGAATTTAAAAAGTGAAGTAAAATTTGACTCTTAAAATGCACTTAGACAACAACATATTTAAAACATACTTAATGCCTTAGAAAATACTTCCTTTAAATATATAAGAATAGAATCTTTAAAATAAATATGCCTATTTAACATGTTCTAATCACCTAGTATTTTAGTTTTACAAACTTTGATTTGCTCCCTTTCTATAACTACTTGGTATGAGTCTTATCACTCTAAAATATTAAGATAATTCAGAATTGTGTAAATTGAGGATATACACAGACATATAGTCAACCTTCCATATTCACAGGGGATTGGTGTAAGGCCTCTCTAGGACAATGTCATACTACTCAAGTCCTTATATAAAATGGCATATCTTTATACATATCATCCTAATAATTCTCTTTAGATTACTTAAGATGTAAACAACTGCCAGACAGTACTATTAAGAAAATAATAACAAAAAATGTCTGTACATGTTCAAGTACAGATAGAACTATTCACAAGCCTAAGCACATAGTACATGAACAAAACAAAAAGCAAACAATGCTCACATAGGACATGCTGGAGAGACTAAAGATCAGTGAAATGCTGCAAAAATACAATAGGCTGTTCCTACACATTGCTTCACTCTCATAGATATAACAGAGTGGTCAGAACATTACAAATTCAAGCTTTGCTTGTTGGAATTTTTTTAAATATGTGTGATTAGCAGTTGGCTGAAATTATGGATGTGAAACCCACTGATATGGAGGGCTAGGGTGTGTGTGTGTGTGTGTGTGTGTGTGTATAAACACTTCATAGATAAAGTTTTTAAATAGTGTGTGTGTGTGTGTGTGTAAACACTTCATAGATAAAGTTTTTAAATACTGTGTGTGTGTGTATGTGTGTAAAGTTTTGAACTCACTGATAAAGTGGCAATTTACTCATTAGACTATGAAGTCAAAGTGTTTATAATATCACACTTTCTGAAATGTTAACTGCCACCTTTCTTGCAGTTATACAAGCTGTGCTAGTATCAGTTTCCTATAGAATATTCATCTTTATTTAAGGTTGATTTGGAATTCCTCGAATATTTCTTTGAGAAGACAAGAAATGTATAATTCTCCTTCAAAAGAAATATTAAGATTGTGACCTAGGGGCTGGGGGTTTAGCTCAGTGGTTCTGGTGCCTGTCTTGCATGCACAAGCGCCCAGGTTTGATCCTCGGTAACCACATACCATACTGAGCATGGAGACTTACCCCAGCAGCAACCAGCACCACATACCACAGTGCTGGGTGTGGGGGCTCACACCTGTAACCCCAGCACTTGGGAGGCAGAGGCAGGAGGATTGCTATGACGTGAGTTTGAGGCTGGGCTCAGAGCCAGCCTGAACCACAAAGCGAGACCCTGTCTCAAAAAAAAACAAAACAAAACAAACCTGAGGCTGGGGAGTTTAGCTCAGTGGTTCTGGCGCCTGTCTCGCAAGCGCAAGGACCTGGGTTCGATCCCCGGTAACCACATACCATACTGGGCGTGGAGACTCACGCCCAGCAGCAACCAGCACCACATACCACAGTGCCGGGCGTGGTGGCTCACGCCTGTCATCCCAGCACTCGGGAGGCAGAGGCAGGAGGATTGCTGTGATGTGAGTTTGAGGCTGAGCTCAGGGCCAGCCTGAACCACAAAGTGAAACCCT